>JAZDUA010000087.1:3927500-4202662 GCA_038098605.1 Gryllus longicercus | reverse complement strand
CCTCTAGGTTTTAAGAAAACCACAGTAATTTGCAAGATGACGGTCTTTAAAAGCCTAAAATTACTTTCAGGCATCCACGAAGCATTTCCTTTTCAAACATTTTTTAGAAGTACAAAGGGGTAGGGACTATTCGCCAAAGAAACATACAGTGAATCTGGGCCTGGAAAATATCACGGAGAACGTTCTTTCTTACATTCATGCTCCCCCTGAAATGCTGAGCTTTATTGCTACAGGAAGTTGCGTGTTGCTCGATAGCCTACTAAAAGCACGGCCGGCGCCGAGGAAATGCTCTTGCTCCGATAAGCCACAACCTAGAAGGCATGATGCGCAGGACAAGTAACTGATGTAGCATTCCACGCAGAACTGCAGTGACGCACGGAGTCGTGCGTCATGGTGCAACATCAATTTCTGAAAATTTCCTCAATCTCGAATTTCGCATTCACACAGGGTGAGAGGAGTTTGCAATTATGCCAATCCCAAGTTACCTTGATATTCAGTTTTAATAACACCGAAATGAGGCGTTCATCATGCCAGGAACATATTATATACAAAAACAGTATTTTGGACTTCTTTAATAGCAATTTTTACGAAAGGTATGTGCGTATCGTGAAAACCTTACACACTATTATTTCAGAGGCGAAGGGCCCAGGAAATGGGAAATGCGAGATGACAAAGCAGGATAAAAAAATATCGCATTTTCAACATTTTACAGTGAACGGAAAAAATACCGAATGGGCGTTTATTTTTTTACGAAGTTACCCTAGTTAACAGCCAAGCAAAAGCAAAAGGGAATCTCAAAAAGGTAGTGAATCTAGAAACGAGAGCTTGGTTCACGATGCCCTAAAATTTTTCACGTCGTTTCGTACGGAGACCACCTATTAGCTGATATTTGCTCTTCTGATTGGTATATGTCAGCTTCCAACCCGTCGTGAAATTGGTCATTATCGGCCATCAAAGCGATAATGCCTCGCTTCGATACCCTGTTTTCGGATCGGTTTTAATCCCACGTCGTCGCATTCTTCTTCGTCATGCGAACAGCAGCAGCAGCGACAGATTTACTACAAGGGGCGAGAGATTCTGGGACCACTTGTAGAGCCCTTCAGAGACAATACATCATTCATTTTATGACTATCGGCGTGTTTATTTCTGGGCACTATGATGTACGAGTGCGTTTAAGCTTGTTTCAATTACAAATAGTCCCCACATAGTTACATTACAGTCCAAATAGTAAGAATCAAATCATACTCTAATAGGGGGAACGTGTTCAGGCCTTCAATCGCAGTGTTCCTCACAATTTCCACATCTCGGTTATTTGATCTCCTGTATACGAAGAATGCGAGCTGAGAGCGATTGATAGTTCCGGTTACGGACCACTGCGGCCGAGGACATGAAGAGAAGAGAAAAGGGGGTAAGATGAAGAGAAGATTGATTAATTAGTAATTTCGGGCACGTCACCTGCTAAGATATGTAAGCGCAGTTCATTAATTTTATCGCGGGAGGTGGCGGTGATTTTCCCCAGCTGAATGGCGAGATCCCGGCGCCGACCTACCCGTCTGCTCACGGGGTTTTCCTCCAACCAGTTATCTCGCACCAGCAGACACCGCCCCCAGGCGAGACAAGCTCAAAGCTGCCGACTGGTCTCCCGGCATGAGGGGTAGTAAAGTGCATGAAAGTGTAAGGGTGGCGAGGATAGGACAAGAAAGAGAAAGGAAAGATCGCGCTGTGCGTGGCTTGGATTGTAAAAGTTCTTCTTCGCCATTCTTCTCGTGTTGATCGGAGAAACCGAGGTAAACAACCGGTCAGAGCAGGCAGCCATTAGAAGTCTCCTCCAGAAAGCGCGGCGTGTGGAGTCCCACCTAGTCCGACTTCGACCGGTGTCGAAAAATGCCACCGTCGGCTCTAAATCTGGGAACCTCCCGGTCAGAGGCGCTGTAGTGACATCAATTAATGCCCCGAGTCACTTAAGCCGGTAGGAAGAGAAGGAAGAGAAGAGAAGAGAAGAGAAGAGAAGAGAAGAGAAGAGAAGAGGAAGAGAAAGAGAAGAGAAGAGAAAGGAAGAGAAGAGAAGGAAGAGAAGAGAAGGAAGAGAAGAGAAGGAAGAGAAGAGAAGAGAAGAGAAGAGAAGAGAAGAGAAGAGAAGGAAGAGAACGAGAAGGAAGAGAAGAGAAGAGAAGGAAGAGAAGAAGAAGAAGAGAAGGAAGAGAAGAGAAGAGAAGAGAAGGAAGAGAAGAGAAGAGAAGAGAAGAGAAGGAAGAGAGAAGAGAAGGAAAGAGAAGAGAAGAGAAGGAAGAGAAGAGAAAGAGAAGGAAGAGAAGAGAAGAGAAGGAAGAGGAAGAGAAGGAGAAAGAGAAGGAAGAGAAGAGAAAGAGAAGGAAGAGAAGGAAGAGAAGAGAAGAGAAGAGAAGGAAGAGAAGAGAAGAGAAGAGAAGAAGAGAAGAGAAGAGAAGAGAAGGAAGAGAAGAGAAGAGAAGGAAGAGAAGAGAAGAGAAGAGAAGAGAAGAAGAAGAGAAGAGAAGGAAGAGAGAGAAGAGAAGAGAAGGAAGAGAAGAGAAGAGAAGAGAAGAGAAGAAGAGAAGAGAAGAGAAGAGAAGAGAAGGAAGAGAAAGAGAAGAGAAGAGAAGAGAGGAAGAGAAGAGAGGAAGAGAAGAGAAGAGAGAAGGAAGAGAAGAGAAGAGAAGAGAAGGAAGAGAAGGAAGAGAAGAGAAGAGAAGAGAAGGAAGAGAAGAGAAGAGAAGAGAGAGAGAAGAGAAGAGAAGGAGAAGAGAAGAGAAGGAGAAGAGAAGAGAAGAGAAGAGAAGGAAGAGAAGAAGAGGAAGAGAAGAAGAAGAGAGAAGAGAAGAGAAGGAGAAGAGAAGAGAAGGAAGAGAAGGAAGAGAAGGAAGAGAAGAGAAGAGAAGAGAAGGAGAGAGAGAGAGAAGGAAGAGAAGAGAAGAGAAGGAAGAAGAGAAGAGAAGGTGAAGAGAAGAGAAGAGAAGGAAGAGAATGAGAAGAGAAGGAAGAGAAGAGAAGAGAAGGAAGAGAAGAGAAGAGAAGGAAGAGAGAGAAAGAGAAGGAAGAGAAGAGAAGAGAAGGAAGAGAAGAGAAGAGAAGGAAGAGATAGAGAAGAGAAGAGAAGAGAAGAGAAGGAAGAGAAAGAGAAGAGAAGAGAAGAGAAGGAGAGAAGAGAAGGAAGAGAGAGAAGGAAGAGAAGAGAAGGAAGAGAAGAGAAGGAAGAGAAGAGAAGGAAGAGAAGAGAAGAGAAGGAAGAGAAGAGAGAAGAGAGCGAAGGAAGAGAAGAGAAGGAGAAAAAGAGGAAGAGAAAGAAGGAGAAGAAGAGAAGGAAGAGAAGAGAAAGAGAAGAGAAGAGAAGGAAGAGAAAGAGAGGAAGAGAAGGAAGAGAAGACGAGAAGGAAGAGAAGGAAGGAAAGTGAAGAGAAGGAAGAAGGAAGAGAAGGAAGAGAAGAGAAGAAGAGAAGAGAAGGAAGAGGAAGAGAAGGAAGAGAAGAGAAGGAAGAGCAGGAAGAGAATGACGAAGGAAGGAAGTGAAGGAAGGAAGGAAGAGAAGGAAGAGAAGGAAGAGAAGAAGAGAAGTGGAAGAGAGAAGAGAAGAAGAGAAGGAAGTAGGAAGAGAAGGAAGAGAGGAAGAGAAGGGAAGAGAGGAAGAGAAGGAAGAGAAGGAAGAGAAGGTAGGAAGGATGGATTAGGAAGGAAGTGAAGAAGAGAAGGAAGAGAAGGAAGAGAATAGGAGAGAAGAGAAGAGAAGGAAGAGACAGGAAGAGAAGGAAGAGAAGGAAGAGAAGGAAGAGAAGAGAGAAGGAAGAGAAGGAAGAGAAGTGAAGAGAAGGGCAAGAGAAGGAGAGGAAGAGGACAGAGAAGGAAGAGAAGGAAGAGAAGGAAGAGAAGAGAGGAAGAGAAGGAAGAGAAGGAAGAGAAGGAAGAGAGGAGAGAAGAAGAGAAGGAAGAGAAGGAAGAGAAGGAAGGAAGGAAGAGAAGGAAGAGAAGGGAAGAGAAGGAAAGAGAAGGAAGAGAAGGAAGAGAAGGAAGAGAAGGAAGAGAAGGAAGAGAAGGAAGACGAGGAAGAAGAGGAAGAAGAGAAGAAGAGGAAGAAGAGGAAGAAGAGGAAGAAGAGTGAAGAAGAGGAAGAGGAAGAAGAGGAAGACCGAGGAAGCGGAAGAAGAGGAAGAGACTCTTCGCATTGAATCCTGCGCTCGCCCCTCTTCGACCTGGGATGGGGGCCGGGCCACCCTGTCGTGACGCGACGCGACCGCCCGGATACTTCCGTCCTCCTGACTTCCTTCCCCAACCGCCTCTGCAGTAGCCTTATCGCACCACCGCCTAAATTGCCCCCGCCCTACCCTCGCCCTGTCCTTTGGGTTAGTCATCCAAAAACCTGCCAGACAATTCCACTTAACTTCACTCGCTACCCATAAGAAGACCCTCAACGTGCTGAGAACGCTGTCACAAGGAACACCGTACTTTCCTTATATAGATCCCGAAGACAAGCTGCTCGTTTCAAAAACAGTCTTGCTGTACGCGAAGATACAGAAGGAATGCCACCGGAACGACATAGTTTTCTTATCAGCAACTCGCCCATTAAAATTCTTCAGATACCCGATTTCCTTAATAGTGGACTTGAAGGGTTAGTAGAATATTTTAAAGAGAAAAAAAATGTTACTCAAGTAATTTTTACCTACATACCTTGAATGTCGTAGAAAGCGAGTGAGCGTGTGATAGCAAGATTACAAGAAGAGCTAAATTACATTTTTAAATACTAGAGGTCTGTGGATTTGTATCATCTTCACATCACATATCACCATTCTCCATTACCAAATTTACCCCAACAATTATGAAGAAACATTGCCCCCCAATGAATGTAAAGTAGTATTAACATAATATAATGTTTATACACCAAGCTAGTGGCTTCCAGCAGTACAAATATAGCTGAACAAAACCACACAAACTAGTTTTCCAAGCTATATCAGGCACAATAATCAAGAACAAAAAATAAAATATTCTCATAACACTGTAATAATTTAAATATTTTAAATAAATAGTTTTTCACGAAAACTGCAATAACAAAGTATGTATAAGAGATCTTTACGTACCAAGAATATAAAAAAAGTGTTTTCTAAACCGTAACCAAATTTAATAGCGAATATTTTATGACGGACGGTCTCTTCCTCCGAGCCTTCTAAACAGTGACGCATTGAGCATGAGAGTTTAGTCGGTACAAAGCAGTACGAGAAATTACGGAGTAACGTAAACGAATATTTGAAGTTTGCTGTCAAAATCGTTTTATTGTTATTTAATTTTTCTCGAGTTCCTGGGTGTTTACGAATCCATCGACATCTTTGACAAGGCCGGAGGCTGTTTAATTTTCTTAACATTTCTGTGTGCATTGAATTATCAGTAATACACAGAATGACCCATGCAAGAGGGAGAAAACACCTGCGTCATATCAAGTGTTCCAATTATTTTTTGCCATTACACTGTTTTAGGAAACATCATTACGAAGATATAAGCAATTATTTATTGATACCATGCTCCAGTATCATTAACAGATTGTTCTTTGGTCTTTATTCCGAAATACGTTTATCAATTTCGATCGTCGCGCTGCTGTCCCTTGTGGCGAGGTCGCAGATCTCAGCAATCACTTCAAATACTTTTTCGGAGGTTCTAAGAAATGAAACATCACGGATTACGCACTCCAGTCTCGCAAGTTTCCGTATTGATGAAAGCGCAGAGGCATTGACGATACGGCAGGTTAAGAGGAAACAGGAAGCAGTGAAGTGTTAAACCGTTTGCGCCATTTCAATGTGTCTTCTTTAATTTTCGGAATCACCTAGCATCGCTCCCAAGAGAGTTGGGCACAAGGCTTACCGAAAAAATGTGCGACAAAAATCATTAAATAAAGTTTTAATAGGACGTGCGCAGTACTGCATACACGCACACGCACGCACGCGCGCGCGCGCGCGCACACACACACACACACAAACACACACACACACAAACACACACACACACACAAACACACACACACAAACACACACACACACAAACACACACACACACAAAACACACAAACACACACAAACACACAAACACACACACACACACAAACACACACACACACACAAACACACACACACAAACACACACACACACAAACACACACACACAAACACACACACACAAACACACACACACAAACACACACACACAAACACACACACACAAACACACACACACAAACACACACACACAAACACACACACACTAACACACACACACACACACACACACAGAGTTCCACTGCTTACCCTAAGCACGCCGCACGCACACCCCAACGCCATCTCACAACTCCATCTGTAGAATACCATGACTTTTGCAATGATATTTCGTTCAGTTTTCAATCATGTTCGATTTCTTTTACGCGACGTCAGCCTCGTGGGACAACAATGGTTCTTCGCAGACTAAGGAAATGTAGTAAGGTCGTTGATGAACAGACCGAAAACATTCCTTTATGCATCCCTCGCGGTTTCTTTGTATAGTCAGTTACTGTTGTATAGTCAGTACTTTGTATAGTCAGTTAGGTGTTGTGCCTGCAACATCCGTCATGTTTTCAGTTCCCATAAATCAAAATGTAAAAATTATTTCAAACATTTTTATTGACAGTTTGAAAATAAATACCAGAAGATACTTTTTTTGGGGGGGTGACATTAACGTAAATATTTCTGAACGTGTGATACAAACAATTGAATGTATCACTTAAAGGGATGATAAAATCGATAAGATAAAAATGTTCCTATAGCTAGTCTCAACGTTTCTGAGGCATTTTCTCGGTAGGTCTGGGGGCATCTTTGACACAACACTACAGATCACTACACGTTTCGAGATTAAATCTCAAAATACAATTAATTAGAGACACATTACTTGGTAATATTATTTGAGATAATTGTATTCATTCACAGATGTGTTACAACTAAAACCGACGTATTGCAACAGCCACCAGGCAAATTAAGTTTAAAATAAATGGGTGTCTTCAAATCTGATGTCGCTAATTCTTTTTTTTTTAAGCAAGCTCGCAGTTCCCGCGCGCGCGCGCGCACACACACACACACACACACACACACACACACACACACACACACACACACACACAGTCGGAATTCAAGTTCTTACTTTTGCTCGGGTGATATTTCAAGAAAAGAAGCCAAAGGCACCGTGAAGGAACCGCGGTGTGGAAACATGCTCCAATTGTACACTTCGATGGCAATCGCGAGAACCTAAGATGGTGAGGCGATGGAAACGAGCTCGGGGCCGAGCTATTCGGGGAAGAGTGGAAAGAAAAAGAGCGTGAGGAATCGGAGGAAGCGCTGGAGCAGACCGGCGTCGCCTGACGATTTGTCGCGCAAAGAGAAGGGTAATGGACTCATTACGAAAGCTGCACGCCCAGAGCAACGCTACCTCGCTAATAATATTGCAAGCCGCTTCCGAATCATAGAACTACCACGGCAAAGATGAAAAAACACCCGAATATCTTTCGCAAACAAAACAAAAAAAGAAGACTTTCTGCCTGATCGTGGAATGATCGTGAGAACGAGAATCTCAAGACAATCCAGTTCCACTGTAATTATTATTCCTTAAAACTGGTTTGTATAGTTACTTGTTAGAAGATAACGCTATTCAAATCAAGGAGCATATACAAACAACTGAAGAAATTCTCAATTAGTTCCTTGCTCTGGGGTTTATTCACACGCATAGCAAAAGGAACAATGATTTTCACAACACTGCACGAATTACTTGAGAAATACCGTCAACTTTTCTAGTTCTAATAATGGTTAAAGAGGTATAATCAACTACTAAACGGACACACTACGAGGCCCCAGCCGACGATATTTTGCTTTGTCATGCGTTACCTCTTAAACAGAATGATCTGCTCAAGAAAGCCATGAGGCCGTCCATAATTCAAACTATATCAGCACAAAGGTCATCATACTCGGCGTGTTCTTCCTTTGAAGCCACAATAGAACGGTCATCATAAAGATTAAAACGGTTACTAACAATATGATCTTTACAAATTCATTAAACTTCTGACGTTATAGATTGCAATAACTGAATTGCAAAAACAGCTAAAAAACGGTAGCAGTCACGAGTGTGTCCCTACTTTCTAGGCTCCTTCAAGTGAATAAAGCAGTTTCAACATTTTCAGCATTGATAAATGTAATAACCAAATCAAATGGAAAATTAAGTAAGGTATCGGAGTTAAAGACAATTAAGAAGATCAGGGCAGGGTTAGGGTCATAAACCTCATCTATCTAAACGCAAACAATCATTTCAACTGCAATAAATCTCAAATCAGTCACGTTGCGAGTCCCTTCATTGACCTTTGATTCCTACCGCGTTCATCTTCGTTCGGGTGGTCAGTTACGTGAAAATTGGTAATTGTGGCGTGGCATCTCGCATTCCACCTATATATAATAATTCCAGTTATATTTAATCGATATCAAAATTTTCACGCAGTTTCAGAGCTCTTCACGAGATAGCAGCACCAGTGGCCAAAGAGTAGAAGGGAAGCCAAATGCGGAACTGCAGTAAGCAGAGTTTCTATTGAATGGTCATCAAATAATTCGCGCAATTAACACGCAAGACGTCTAAAAACGGAAGGAAAGTAGCATACAATTACGTTTAAAAATAAAAATGTTAAACATATGTATTCTTATAAATAATATGGCAAGTTTTTCTTTCATGCTCCGAAACTTTACAGAAAATTCATTAAATTCATTGCAATCTACCGTTCTCTTCCCGTTTTTCTCTTCATGCTGCTCAAACTGCAGGATGTTTACATCCAAAGAACTACATACAATGACTCGCACGGATACGCTGTCCCAAAAATAGAAATTGTTTCCGCACAGAATCATGTAATTGTTAGTTTGGCTCATAAATTTGTTAGAGTCGCATTAGAGTGCTAGCGGTGCAGCTATGCGGCCCGCATACCGCGCTGAGGTCAACAGTTATTTATCGAGGTATTAAATTAGTAAAAAAAATATATTACTACACGTTTTGCCAGTAGAATTCCATTCAATTAGATTAAATAGAAGTAGAAATATTTTTTAGGTGCAAAACAAACTATTTTCTTTATTCAATCATTGAAATGGGAACGCAATTAAAAACGTCAAAGGAATTTACTTGTAACCTCTTTTTTACAAACTTGTTATATCGTTTAGCATCTCATCTGTAGTACGAGATTCTCTGTTGCATTTCTCTTCCGCAGAAGCCGAACAAGGGATTTTCACGATCCGAAGAGTCCACCTCCAGCGGCCAGAATCGAATGAGGTTCTTTTGTTTACGCAGTTAACGATCACTCCAGGGTTAGGACAGCAGCTGCCAACCTTCTGTAACTGGCTACATACTACACACGTCCTGCGATTTAACTATATACCATCACAAATATGGTGTCAAATATATTCAGTTGTACGAACAACGAGAGTGCTGATGATAGCCTTTGATTTTGCAACTTGAACAAAAAAATGCAATCTATGAATCAATAGTCTAAACAAAAAGTCAGGAGGCAAACGACGCTAGGTCTTCCTTCACCTCCTACTTTGACGGCAAGAAACTATCTACTACTCAGCCTTGCATAGTGTTTTGTTCAATCAGGTTCAATACACGGTTCAACGTTTATGGTGCAAGGATGTGGCGGAAGCATCCCATGTTCGCACCCCAAGATTCCGGAACCGTTGGAGCCCCGCTGCCCCAGAGCACGACGGGCTGGGACTGGGGCTCCAGCTCCCAGCTCCCACCGCCCACGGCCCCACGGCCAAGCAGCGCGCACGCCACCGCAAGAGGCAGTCGCGTGCGCACCGCGCTGATCACCGAGATGGCGAGCGATGCTATCGGACGCACCCGCCCGAGAAACGGGTATGGAAGTAGGTTTGAAGAAGCGCGCCATGATATGTGGAGTGAGACCCGGCCGCGGATGAGACGGGACACAACGAGACGGATGAAACGCGTCGGGATAGTACGAGGCGGGATGGAACGGGAAGTCGAGACAGCAGGGGACAGGACTGGAAGGGACGAGAAAAGACAGAACGGGACGGGACGGGATGAGAAAAGACAGAACGTGACGGAACAAGATGCGGTAGGTTGGGATGGGAAGAAAATGGAAGTGATAACAAAGAAAAGGACAGCAAATGATTGAATGAGACGTGTTCTGATAGTTTGGGTTGGCACAAGACAGAACGAGAAGAATGGAATAGGACGGAACAAAACGAGACGGGGTGGGAGGTGACGAGTTGGGACAGAACTAGAAGGGATGGGATGGGATGGGATGGGATGGGACGGAACGGAACGGGTCAGAACGAGAGAAAAGTAAGGAACGGGACGGAACGGAACGAGACGGCGAGGAGAGGCCCAGTACCGCGCGTCCGACCAGGCGGTGATTTCGGTACGCGCGAGATCAGATGTCCAATGTGCGATGTGCGGCGCGTGTTGCATGGAACGCCGCAACGTATGCGTGATTCAAATGCGCCTCCGGACGCTCTCGTGAACATCCGTTACACGCTGTGTCGGCGTTGAGGGATAACGCGGGAACTTCCCATAACCAACATTCGATATGGTCCAAAATTCCGATTTACAACTCAAATTTGGGTTCTATGCTTACAGAATTTTTTCTCTGTACAGAGTAATTTTGCCTTCCTGACTTTTTTTTAATTCATGTTGTTTACTGTTAACAGGAATTATGTTTTTAGTTTGATAATAGTAGTTAATGGCCTACAACCACATTCGTTATGTCCTGAAAGAAAAGGTTTCTTGCCTGTAATCCGTGAAAATTATATTAGTTAGCGTGGTTATAGGAAGTTTAACATAAACATGATCGATTTCAGATGTCACAAAGTGTCACATTTCATCTGCAATTCGTAAATTACATGTAACTCTGAAACTAATGACGTCAATATCCTTGAAACATTTGTTGATTTTGTGTCACATCATTCAAACTTGTTCCAAAAATTTGACAAGAAAACGTAACCACTGTACGCACGCCTATACGAAGTGGTGCAACCTGTTCTTTAAGAATTACGAATACAATTATTTTAATGACCCTTGTAGTTGGTCGTTTTCATGACAAATTCTTCTTCATATTACAACCAGAATGCTTAATTTTCTCTGAGAAGTGAACCTTTTTCAACATGGACTATGAGATTATTACGAATCTTTAATCCCCAACAACAGTGAGGAATAGGAAACACACCTTCATCATTAACGGAAATATGCCGAAGAGCACAACAGCCGAAGATTATGGATAGATGTAATCTTCGATATTATAATGCATTAATACTTTATAAGCAGAATTTCTTTCATCCGATTACTATCTACTCCCTGAGTGCACACTCCAAACTCAATGTCCAATCCGATTAGGAACCGGAAGATCTTCAAAGTGAAGCGCTGAAGACATTGGAGGCAACGCGCAGCTATACAAGCCGCGAACCAGTCACAATGAGTGGAATCTGCGGTCGGAAGTTGGCTTATTCAACGAGATGAATGCCAGCCCGGTATTCAAGATGCCATACCGTTAAGAAGCACCCGGCAGCACTCGCCCTCCTTTCTAGCAGTCTGCTCTCACACAAATGTAACCGGACTTCTCAGGGCTGGCGTGGGGCGCCAGAGGGCAGTGGCCTATGGGCCACGAGCCCAAGCGAGCGTCGCGCCTCTTAAGAAAGCATACCGTTATTCACGGCATAAAGAACGGATTCAATACGTTGATTTACACTCTCTGCGGTTATTATTTTACAATACATATGTTGCAAAGATATTCTGTAAAGTGTGGAAACAAAAAGCTTTGATTATTTTGCACTATTAAATAATATAATAAATCATGCTACAACAGAATTTACTTTCTCTCTTATTTGTAACGTTTACAAATTATAATATTGCAACTTGTACCCTATGAATACTGTAGCAAATTTAAAAGTCTGTCACCAAAGAAGAGAGAAAAATTTAAAAAAAAAATTACTTCTTAATTTTTCAAAATTCGAAAGTTGAAGATAAAATTGCATTTCTGCCATTCAGGCCACTGTATTGTGCTTTATTCTACAAATTTGAGTAAGAAAGTTTGCCAGTCCTGGGGCTCGAACTGCCATCCTTTCGATGCCTGGCGACCTAACCCCTGAGCTACTTGCGACAGCCCTGTTATCTACAAGAAGTGTAGGTGAGGATACCTTACACGTAGTCCCTAAGATGTTTTTAAAACAGTTTAAGAAACGGCTACAAACTTGTTCATTAATTTTTGTAGATTTGTAGAATATGTGCGCTTATACACAAGTCCGACTTTCATTACAACCACTGCAATTTCGAACTTGTCCTACACTATTACAAATTATAATAGAGGCTTTATCTCAATGCAATATATTCCTATATATTACCCAGCAGCATAAATTCGCAGATGCCTGACAGCCTTTACACTCACCGCTGTCCCATACCGAAGATTGTAGATAGTAAATCCACGTTCACAATGTGAAACGAGGAAAATTATAAGCTTTGCACTTTACACAGAGGAGACAGCTATTGCTCATTGATCATCCATTCATACCATCCATTGCCTAGGAGTGTTATCTATTGCCTTAGCAAACAAGAACGAAGCAGAATTTCGTATTGCGATAGTTGTTTTGCTTGTGCAGTAACCGAGAATTTGCACTGTTAATTTGTAATCTGTACTACTTCTTTCCTTATTACCAGTATATATACGTAAGACACACTGAGTTAATGACCAGAGGTAAAAAAATGCAATCAAATTATAATTACCAGTAGTAACCCTACAGATTGAACAGACTCTAAAAATCTCTCAAAATCCTCTTCAAAGCTATTTTGGACTATTCGAATACGTCAGTGATGTAAAGCGGGCTACATTATCTTCAATTAGGTTTCTGAAAATCAAAAATACGTGAGAAATGTGATTTTTAATATATTTTCAAACTCTAAATACTACATTACAAGAATGCTCATGCATCTGTGGTACGTAACAAACCAAAAGAGAAAGAAAAATGCAGTGGTTGAAATGTATACAGAGGACATATTCATTGTCGCATTTATTTGCACGTGGGTAACCAAGCTTCACAAATCAATGGACATTAAAATGTTACAATGCAAATATTTGTCGGTATCGTCACACAATCAGTGCGGTATACAGAAGCAAACATTATTTGAACTTAATTTGAATTGATTTTTAGCAAATGCTTAATTTTCATGTTTCATCTCTTTTCACACGTCCATCAACACAAACGATCGCAGACAAAAGAAGCTTTCACGTACTCTTTCCTGAGGATCGTTCAAATACATTTGTTGTTTTTCAAGATCATCCACAGATGTGTGATGAGAGATAGAGAAGTTGGACTTAGATAGGAGCGAAGTGACAGCAGCTGCTGGCAACACAACAGAAGGCCCTGGCCGTGCGCTCGTCAATGACGCCAATTGGCGCCCTCTCCTTCATTCGCTTGTTTGCAGTTGGTTCACTTGTACATATATGGCTTTGAAACTTCCTCACTCGATCTCCTCGTTCAATTTGAATATAGGTCGTGTAGCGAAATAATCTAAATAAGACTTATATATATATATATATATATATATATATATATATATATATATATATATATATATATATATATATAAACGGACTCCCTCTGTCCCAGAATAATAGTAACAAGTGAATATTTCAACGGGAAATATTGGGGAATGCAGCTATAAGTTATGTAGTAGCACAACATTTTGGAGTCTTCAAGCCACATCAATATTCTATGACAGCTGTCATTTGTTTAGACATATTTCAATTGTTAGGTTCACCTAAATATTACGGATAATAATGATTGCAGTATGCACCGACCGCTACATTTAGCGGAGGGATTTCGTGATGGATGGAATATACATGTGAAATCACAGCCACCAAATAAATCCAGACCTTAATGTGTTAGACTCATTTGGTTGTTTTTTTCCTCCATGCACTACATGAAGCCTTGCCCAATAATATTGATGATTTGATAGCAGCAGTTAACACAGCATTTGGTATCATATTTTCAGAAGTACTGGATAATAGATTTCCGCCCCTTCAATTAGAATGCTGGAAGCAGAGTGAAGGCTCCTATAATTTTAAGCTTACACAAACAGCAAACACATATTACAAAGCAAAGATTCGCAGCATGGATCTTATCTACAAGCTTAAGATGCAGTAAAGAAATTACTGAAAAATGAAGAAACCATCTTAAGACTCCTAATCAAACTTAGAAATAATGTGTTTAATGTATTGTGTACTTTAATCACTTTCTTCATAATAAATGTAGTGTTGGAGTATATTTGTTATTTATTTAATGTTACTACTAATATTATGTAACATATTCATATCATTACTGCTATTATGGAGCAGACAGAGAAACACTTATCATAAAAGTGTGTAATGTAACGTGTATTATAAACTGGGTCATTAAGATGACGTGTGTACGTTCATCATGTAATTTGTGACCACCTTTACAGAAACCATCAACGAAAAATCCTTTTATAAAGAGGCATGACTGAGCAGTTGTCTCGGCACGATATTCATAAACACGATATTCAGTTATTTTCTGTCACTTTACCCTATCTGAGCCTAACTTCTCTATAATCTGGCACTTTAGTCGGGTGAACACCGAAACAAGGTTAGTGGGAGCAGGGCGCGCGTAGCATTTTCATTTTGAAGCTGATTGCCCGCTGAGCGCTGGAACCGGCAGACGAAAGGCGAAAGCGAAGGCGAAGGCAAAAGGAGAGACCGAGAAGACACCCAGCCCCCGCCCGCTCGCCAGCGCCTTCTCAACTTTTTTTTTTTGAGGCGCATTACAGAGTAGATACAAAAATCACGCGACGTACTCTGAATGCACTCCCTCCGAAACATCAACAGAACGCTTCTTCTTATTCCCCCTCCTTCAATAAGTCAGCTTATGTACAGGACTAGTTGGGCTTCATAGGCAATGTACAATACATTCCTAACAATAACGCGTCATGTCTCGAAAGAAAATGTTCACTGGCTTACATTCTTTTTCTTTCAACCCATTCAGTTTCTTTACTCTATTGCGCATACAAGACGGCAAAGCTTTAACATCAGCTTCTTTACAGCATCTTCAGTAGTAAACTTTATACGCAGCTCTAGAAGTAACTTTTTTATATTATTTCCCGCACAATGTAGGTAGCTCATAATTACGGGTGCGTTTAACTAAAAAAACTCCAATCTTTCAAAGAGTAAATAAATTATAACAAGGTGCCCTTGATATTTTCCGTGTCTTAAAATAGTACATTAAACACCCACGTCTGTTTCAACGGCGCAACACCCACTTTTTCAGTTCTATCCTCGAAGAAAGAACTTCTTTCCTCCAAAACGCAACTCTTGTTGTGTTAACAACACCTGGAGTGTCCCATACCGGTGCCATCGAGTCGCAAGTGACGAGCAAGACTCCTCTCATCAGAGAAAGCACGGCGGCGCAAAAAATTACGCACTGAAGGACGACGCTGTTTACTCAGACAGGCTTTTGACCTCGCACGAACCGGAGTCCCCACCCAAAAGCAGACGACTTTCGCAGCGTAACCGCGTTCCCTGTTTCACCTGCTAACCCAAGCTGACAACAATACAAACCGGTTGCAAGCCACCGGAGCGAAGACTGGAGGCGCGACGGAGAACGACCAGCGCGCGGCGCAGTGCGGCGGCGGGGCGAGGGCGGGGCGGGCAGAGGATGGCGGGGGAGGGTCCACGAAAGGAAGGAGGGGACGAGGGTCGGCAATACAGGAGGAAGGGAACGGGCGGGGGCGGGGGCGTGCCGGCCGGCGGAGCTCAGGCGGGAAGGGCAGCAGGGTCGGTGGTGGAGGTGGAGGTGGAGGCGGAGGTGCGGCGGCGTGTTGGACAAGCGGATCGAGGGGTTGGATGAGATCGGGAGGAGGTGCGGTTTGGGGCGGTCGGTGCCGCGTTGCGCTGCGCAGTTCCACATTTCCCTCACCACGCTTTCCGGCACGCTCCCCACATCCTATTTGTATCAGACCGTTTCCGCCCGCGTGTCCGCCAGCTGAAGAGGCTGCTTCAGTGGCGGGTTATGCTCGGGCGGATTACGCATGAACAGACCTGACCTCGGACCCGCCTCTTCTCGCTCGATACTCTCAACTATTAGGGTTGTGGCTTACTGGAAACGGCTCCGGCGGAGACAGTTACCGGCAGTCATTTCATGGCCCTCATCTATAATATTAATAATTTTATATGCAAGATATGTATGTTTTATAAATGTTATCTTAAAAGAATACACACTGACCTCGCAAAATACTGACCGTCACATTTCCTCCCACAAAATGTATTGGAACGTTGGAGCAGCGTTTCAGAAATGAAGAGCAAAGTACTTCAGTAGTTAACGTCCTTACTCCAAGTTCGGCTTTCTTTAACCTTCTGAAATTAAGTTTTAGAAGGCAACACTGCCCCCACATCACGTGTAGCCTCCACTCTAAAACGAATAAAACGAATTTCACGAATCATCGAAAAAGACGTTTTAGGAATCCCTCTGTCGAATGAACTATCCCCAAATTTCAAAATTTCGCAAAAGAACACATTCCCCTCCCCAATCTTATTCTAACGCGAGAAAAATGGCACCGCCGAAAGTCGGAAGATAGATACAATCAGTCTGCCAAAAAAGAACTACCCATACCTCACGTCGATATGTGAAGAGCTGATAAAGCCACAGGCGCTAAGCGGCATGGCGTGGTAGAAGGGCGTAGAGAGGGAAGGGCCGAGTAGGACGAGACGGGAGGAAGAAACTCGGTGTGGTGTGGCGTGGTGTGGCGCGGCGCAGAATAGCGCGGCGTGGTGTAAGCGGCACCTCGAGCAGAGTCGAGACGCATAACGACCGGCGGCCCGAGCGCAGTAATAAAAAGAGAACACGGACCGTATGACGAACGTCGGGCTGTTTTAGGTGGCGCGCGCCTTCGCCCGGCGCCTGACGAGCCACGATGGGAAGTTAAACCGAGATACGGAACGGGAAGAATGCGGAAAGACCGGAGGAGGAGAAATTTTAGGAAGGGAAGATGAAGGGTGAAGTTTCAGAAGGGTTAATTGATGAAAAAATGTGAAAACTGAAATTAGAAGAATGAGTACGTATAAAAATCTTACAGTAGTTAAAAATTAACAAATACATAGAAGAACTTAAAGAGAGAAGAGAAAGAAAAATTCATAGAATAATGAAGTAATGTGGTATTCAAGAGAACAGTAGGAACGAAATTCGCAGAGAATAACACGACACGCCGAGAAAAGTGAAACTGTAGGAGAGCGATAAAAGCGGAAGGGAATGGGAGGCGGTAGAGCGCGGAGATACGAAGGCGATGAGGGAGGGAAGCAGAAGGGCTTAGTCAGCGCGGAGCAATGGCATGAGAAAGCAGGCAGGAAAAGTTTTGGGATGGGGCTAAATATAGCCGGGTCCGGGCGTGGTAGAACAACGGAAGCGGGAACGTTCTCTCGCGCACTTCTTCAGGCGACGCGCCGGCGCCGACGGGCGCGCCAGAGCTGGGCGCGGCGGCGGCGGCGGCTGCGGCGGCTGCGGGGGCTGCGGGGCCCGGCCAGCGCGACGGGCTGTTCGTGCTCTCTCCGTCTCTCTCTTCTCTGTTCCTCTCTCTCTGTCTCTCAGCCGCCCGCGCCGCCCGCGCCACCCCCGCCATCCGGCGCAGCGAGCACAGCGCCGGGCTGGCCGGCCGGCGGCGCTCCACCGGCAGAGAAGACCCTCCGGCCTAGACAGCAGCGCCTCCTCCGCTCTGCGCTGCCGGCCCGTCGCTAAGGTTACCACTTTTTATCGACGGGGTTTCCGGCCATCATCTTACCTCTTTCGTAAGATCAATGAAATGCCCATACTGCAGCGGACTCTCAGAAAGGTGAGATTTATATTTTCGCAGCTGGTAGACATAGAAAATGACTTGTGCCCTCCGCCCCCTTAGAAGCCAAGCGCATAGCAACAGCTTACTTTACGTTACTTCCTTCGTTTCTCTGATACGTTCAAAATACCACACAAAATACAAGGTAACTGAAAATTAGGGCATTCAGGAAAGCTACTAAAAAAATTTAGTGAGACTCATAAATATGATCCCCTCGCAAACATCCTTCCACAAGGAAAAGAAGGAAATAACGACAAGCGAGTTTTAAATGTAAAATGTGCACTTTTGCTTTAGTTACAAAATCACTTCATAGTCTCACATTCTCAATTTGTCATAATGTCACTTACTTCGAAATACTGAATAAGTCTCATACTAAAGAACGCAATGGGTCCAAACCTGAATATCGGATCTCTCGATACAAATATTTCCGCAGAACTCGACACTTTAATCTTGGGGTTTTATTTACTGTGAACAAAATGAAGAAAACAATCTTCCAGGCGCCGAGAGAATAATCACGGACATCCTAGCTGCCGTGCTAGGAAAGTGGGCGGAGAAAACCTGTGCTCTCCTTTCCTTCTTATTAAGTTACAGGAACCAAATGACGCGATTCACTTCCTCGTTTCCTGATGGAACTGCGTTTGAAATTCCGCAGTCAGTCTCAAAGGAGGTTGAGTTTTAATCTAGTTGAACCTTCGACAAAACTACACACCTTTATTCACATAAAAGAACCCTGATATATTTGCCTTTTTACCCACAGTTTCTTTCTTGAAACATTATTTTAAATTTTCAAAACACCAATTAACAAATCATATCAACTTCAAATTTGCTTTGCAAAATAATTTAATGGACATGTTGAGTGGCGTCGCTCGCGCATTTCGAAGTTTGCGTCGAGGACACGGCCTTCGGCAGACGCAAATAAAGCAACCTGGAATCTGCGAAACGCATTTCCGATATACATTTATAACAAGAACGCATTAGAATATTCTATGCATCGAGAACTCGAACTCGCGACCAATGGGATGCTATGCCACCGTAACATTACATACGAAGTGCTAACGTATGCAAACTCGAAATTGAATACGGTTCTCATACCAATAAACTGTAACACTAACTCGGCGTCGCACGACGCACATTAAAATTCGTCATATTAAAATTGTAATTTTGAAGTACTAAATGTAGTTCATCGTAACACAATATGAAACCTTAAACAGCTCAATACTTAAATCTCCAAAAGAGATGCAATCATTAGAAATAAATGAATGATTGACGAAACCGGACCCTACTGCTACGACTGTCATTAGTCCCGTGAGTGAATAGTAGTATCCCGGTGAAGGCGGTGTTCCTCAGCTGTTGATGGTGAGATGCGGCGCCGTCCTTCACGTCAGCTCGTGAGGAAGTTCCCTTTCCAAATATCTACCAGCGGGACACCGCGTCAGCTGGGCAAAACTTTGGCTCGCGACATGTGTGGCAGTGTGCATGTTAATGTGTGTAGGGGGAGATGATAGGACAAGAAAGAGGAAGGAAATGCCGGACGCGTTTCATGAGCCGTTTGTTAGGCTACTGCACCTGCATTCGCCTGGTATTAATAATTGAGATTTTTCGCGGAACCTCTTTCAAATGTCTGCTGACTCCCCAGGAGTCTACCGAATAGTGTTGCCGCTGTTCCGAGAAATGTCAGGGGAATAGAGGGGCGAATCCATTAAATATTGAGGGGGGGAGGTCATTTCAAACATCCCCAGAAATTTCTTGAAAAATTAAAAAGGTAATTTAAAATTTTTAAAAAATGTATATTCTAATTGGACATATTCTTTTAGATGAGGTGAAATAAATATTTGGTGATTATTTTCAGTAAAAGTACACACAAAAAATGTCTGCTTCTGCAGGGCGAGACATTACCCTCATGCGCCTTTCCGGATTTGACACTGAAAAAAAAAAAGTCTAGTAGAAAAGCAGGTCTTTCGCCATGCCAGGCACGTCACGCCTCATGTCTAAAGCTCGGCTCTTCGCTCCAGCCATTTCCTAGTCACGCGCCGTCTCGTGTCACCATCTGCCATCGCCCATCTCGCGCCTGAACCCTCTCGGCCCTGGGTTCACGCAGCGCATCTCCCGTCCGGCGCCCTGGATGACGACACCCTACAGCGTGTCGCCACTCCTCCGTCCGGATGCCGCTTTCCGTCCAGACTCCGTCTACAGAACCCCGCAATGTGCGGTCCCCCAACCAGTCTCCTTCGTACTGGTTTAGGAGGATCAGGACATCAACTGATGTCACTGACCGGCAGGTCTTAGGGTTCGAGTACCAACGGATTTTCGACACTAGCCACGTAGCTACGTCGAATCCAGGCGCTGTCTGGAAGAGTTCTAGCGGCTGGCTGCTCTAATCTGTAGCTTTCCGGGGTTTCTCCGACCGACACCAGACGAATGCCATAACAGTACTCTAACAAACGGGTCATGGACCACGCACTATCTTTCCTTCCCCTTTTTTGTCCTATCCTCTCACCTGACACACACTTACATGCACTACATTACCACACTTGTCGGGAGACTAGTCGGGAGCTTAAGAGCTTGTTCCGGGCGATGCGGTGCCCCCCAACTGGGAGATATCTGGAGAAAACCGCTTTAGCCGACGTGTATGTCTGCATCGGATTACACCATTTCGTAAGGAAATAACGCAGCCGCCACTCACGATGCGCTACACTTACGGGACTAGTTAATTTTTAGCACTTGATGCGCCCGGAAACGTCAAGCAATTAATCAACCAATCGTCTCGTTCGTCTCGTACGCCGCCATGCGCTTTCGTCTCACGCCTCCCGCCCACAGTCCTCTGCAGTGCGCGTCTCCCCTTACCCTTTATGTCTCGTCTCATTTCGTCTCGTCTCGCTCGTATCGCACGCCGTCATGCGCCCTCGCATCCCGTATTTGTTCAGTTTATGACGCGCGCGTCGTCAGCTCGCTTTTCCGCCGCGGGGTTGGAATTTCAGCTCGCGGGCGTCCAGAAATCCTCCGCTGTGGCAACCTGCCAGCGCCAGGCAGGCGGGCGCCAGCTTCGGAGAACGCTGAAAGCTTCTAACGTGGTAACAGGATCAGAGGTATTTTCCCCCTAACATCTAACGCCGCACGGCTTCTTGCCTCGCTCCTGCCAGGCACTCAGAAATCGAAACATCGTACTTGCCTGTCTCTCAAATTAGTTCATAACTGAGTGCTTTGGAACGGGTGAGCTTCCTGTTCTCAATTCTCTCGGCTACTTACAAAATCTTTGTCATACATTTTAATTGGTTGTTGATATCCCCGAAAAATGCAGACCTCGGAAGAACATTATTGGCTCACCGTAAGAAACATGTATTATCGCAAAGGGATTGTATGTCGGCTAGTCATGTGTTGCTCTAGAAACATAGAAAGATTAACTACAATATTTGGGACAAATTAAACCTAATATTGATTTATACTATACTTGAAACGATGTACAGTCGCTTGCACACCCACAACACCCCGATTCGGTTTTATTGCAAATATGTAATGACTATGCTAATATGAAAATTGCATGCCAGTAAATTTTTGTAATTTAGTCGTTACCAGGTATCTATCTTAACAACTGGCTAAAATATTTACCACTTACAATAAAACTAATATGCCAAGACAAGTCTGAAACGTGAACGAAGACAGGAAAATCATTGAAAATATAATCATTACGGATGTCAACATTCCTCGAATACCAGAGTACACACACGATATCAAGGAAACCAAATCAAAGTTTACAGACGGAAAAATCATCTTTTTGAAATCATATTTTAGAAATGACTACTATAAAATACTAACAACCTGACATAAGTTACTTTAATTTCCTGTAATATCCAAAAGTTCCTATGTATGGTGAAAGACACTGAAGCTCATAGATACCGATACTAGCTAGATCGGATGGTTGTAAGTATGAGGGTAGATTGTGATGCAAATCGACGCCACTATCCTTGAAGTACGCGCAATTCCTGCGATATTCAGTATAATAGAACGTATTCTATGCAAATTAGAGCAGAGGATAAAGTACAATAAATTGTAACAGTACTTCAATCAGTACTTTAGAAAATTCGACTCGTCGGAATAAAAATATTCCACTGGGCAATTTAATTAAGAAAAAGAGGAGAGTTTTGTTTCAAAAAACCTCGTTATACATTTTTCCATTATTCATTAGACCTCTCTACCTGAGGATTTAGGTCACTCGATGTGGATACAGGACGGACATAGCGACCACTTCCACAACTTGCTGCCGTTTGCGAGGGATTGCAAGCTCAGTCACTCGCGTCCCACGCACGGAAAGGTCGTAAAGCTTGCTTGGACGTGAGTCACGGCAGCGTCATGGCGTGCGCTTTACAGTCGCCACGCGCAAAACCAGTACGTGTCATTCACTGCCTGCAAAGAACGCAGGCTGGGAGAACTGAAGCTCTTCGTGTCACGTCTCTGCCGTCCTGTCAATTTTCTGCCGTCAGCGTGTGAAATATTTGCATTACTCGAAGGTAAACACAGGAAAGAAGCATAGCCTATCGGCGCTCTCCATTGGCAGTGCCAATGTCGCAGCGCAACGCAGTACACGTACGTGAAGGGAAAAGGAGCTTTGATACTATTTGAACCCCTGAATAATATAGTGAATAGCTCCATAAACAATCTATTGATTGATAACACTAATTACAACGGTTCCATGAAATGTTTAATAAATATCGTGCTACTTCGTAAAATTAAAAACAATAGTAATTAATTTAACTGCGCTAAAAAGCTGAACAAACTGCATGTTAAGTTGAGAATGTAAGGGAAAAGTTACATTTTTTCATGTATATTCTCATTTATTTCCATAGTTGGGATAACGACTTTCCCCTCGCAGCCATCGGATTCATGAATAAAAAAAGGTTAATATGCTCTGGTAACTTCGCGAATTAGGTCGATCGATTTTCAATCCAATGTCCAGTGTTCAATCAATACAACCGACCTAACTCATATTTCATAAACCTTCACACTTTCCTTCTTCTAAAGACGGTAAACACTTGCGGTTTGAAAATTAATGAGAAATGCGACAGTTCACTTAGCCACTTCACGTAGCCTTTAAGGCCGTCCTGTATGTTAATGTCAGAAAATTTGTCCCGGATAGGCTTGAGTAAAAAATGGTCACCGTGGTCTTGACGCATCGAACGGGGACGACCGGTTTCGATTCTGCATGGCTTTAGGCTTTCACGGATTGGTCCCGGGCAGACGCCCCTGCTTTTACCCCGACTTTCTCGGAGCCGGTCTAGATACGCGCCGCGCGGCCGCCAGCTTCCGGCCGCGCTCCGCCGCCGCCACAATCAGCGCCGCCTCCGGGAGTGTCATCGTCCCATCAATTGCGGAATCCGGCCAATCGTTCCGGGGCAAGGCAGGCAGTCCGAACGCGCTGATCCAAAGGCGGATATTGCTGAGTCTAGTCAAGATTATTTCCATCATGGTAGGAACCATATCGCATTTACGTTTCGATTACGACGACTGTTTTTAAACTACTCTTGAATCTCCAACAATAATTGCATCAGTCACGACTATCATCAGCACCGTGTAAGAAACACTGAAAATTTCTAGAATAACTTTTTCCTAATTAAAAAGGTACCTTCAAAGGTACTACATTTGCTACGTTCTAAAAAGGCTGTTAATAATATTGCTGGTGAGGTTGATATCTTATAATAATTTTAGAAAAGGTGCCTAGGCAGAAGTTCGTTTTCCACCCAGACACTGTAAGAAGAGCTCTGATTATTATCTCTACGCGATCGAGAAGATCGCTAGAAAAATATATTTATACTATACAACACCACTTCTTAAATCAAAAGGAAGGGTATATTAGAAATATAAATAACATTACTGACTAATTAGAACACACACTATTCTCTCTTTACAATTATTATCTAAAGTCAGCTCTCAATACAACACGAACATATGGAATAGAACTTGAGAATTGTCAAATCTAACCGTAAAATTCTATAAGTTTTTCAATCAAAATATGTCTGAGCAGCTTCAGAAGGTCCATAGTATGTCAGATTTAGACATATCACATAGGTCTGAAAATTCGAGCCATGAAAGAAAGAAGTCAACAATAGTTAAAAAACAAGATTCAAAAGATAAAAGACATGGTAATTTAATAATTTTAATTAAAATGTAACAATTAGTTGCCCATTTTCTGTTCAAGGCTTGTAAATAAATTTTTAATTGCTTACGAGAATTAGCATTGGGTAAGTTCTCTAAACCCAGAATGAACTAATTTGAGACATCCATGGGAGTCAATGCCAGATTAAATACATTTATTATCGAAAGTTTCATTACATTTCGGGTGCCATTTCTAGCGGACATGAAATTTGAATAAAACAGTTACACGAAAGCAGACCGATTATAAATTTCGCCACATAAAAACGAAGCCATTCGTTCCGATTCTTTGTTATTGCTAGGCCATCGCTTCCAGTGCCACGGTCGTCGCCGCCACCCCCACCCCCGCCTCAGATGCCACGGCCGCCGCCACCGCCGCCGCCGACCGAAAGGTCGTGTCCGCCGGCCGACTGCCCGTAAACCGGTAAGCACCGCGGACGGTCGCCGCTGCCGCAGCCGCTGCACTTTCACCCGTCGCGGGCACTGGCGACGCGTTGTCACCCCGTGACCCCTTTCTCTCCTGCGTCGCGGCTGCCCGGACACACACACATATCCACCCACTCACACACATACACCTCTCTCCTCCCACCGCCCCGCTCACGCCTCTTGCCACCGACTCGCTTCTCCTCACGCAGACGCGAACATTCCTGGTTTGTAGATGTTCCTGCGAAGGCATCACGCGTGTTCAGTGGGCTTCAAAAATTCACGTCATTCAGGGGTGGGAGTTACAACAAAAAGAGGTAGAGCAGGTTCGCATGACCTCTGCTCCAGTCAAAGCCACGTGAACACAAATTCAGGTACCGACAGACGTTAAAAAATGTTATGTTTTTCTTTGCCAGCAATATTGGCGTAAATAGTCATTACTTTTTGAGAAATTCATGCTCCTCTGTTATTTTCTTCAACCGTCAATCGGCACCGAATTTACCAGGATCAAGCATATTTGCTTCAAGTCTACGTACAAGAGAATACGCAAGCACGCACTTATATTTTAATAAATCACACAATATTGTCCAATTATTGCTGCAGCGATAAACCCAGAAATCGTCATCGTCGCAGTGTGTGCTCGCGCAGCCTGGTCGCACACCGCCAGGAGTCCGAGCTTGCTGCGGAGGCAGGCAGGCAGGCAGGCAGGCAGGCAGGCAGGCAGGCAGGCAGGCAGGCAGGCAGGCAGGCAGGCAGGCAGGCAGGCAGGCAGGCAGGCAGGCAGGCAGGCAGGCAGGCAGGCAGGCAGGCAGGCAGGCAGGCAGGCAGGCAGGCAGGCAGGCAGGCAGGCAGGCAGGCAGGCAGGCAGGCAGGCAGGCAGGCAGGCAGGCAGGCAGGCAGGCAGGCAGACAGACAGACAGACAGACAGGGGCAGCCGCGGGAGCGCCAGGTGCGCGACGAAGGTCCCACCCCGCGAGCCAGGGGCGTCTGCGGGCGCCCTCCCACGCGAAACCCCGCGCCCCCGCCGCCCCCGCTGCCGCCACCGCCACGAGGCTGCTGCGCCGGACACAAAGGCGAGCGCTAGCCTGCCATTCACCTTCGGCGGAGCCACCGCACGGCGGGGGCGCTCATGGGCGCGCTCAGAGCCCGGGGGCGGCGCGTTGCCGAGGAGGATGAAACATCTCGCAGGCCCAGCTTGTTATAAAACTGCATTGGCAACCCTTGCCCCTTTCCCGGAATTCATTTACAGAAGATTCCTGGACCTCGAAGATGCATAGAGATCCCTTTGTTCACTTCGACTGTCGATGAAGAAAGATCTTCGCATCCACCATTGCAACTGCCACAGGCGCGCTACCGCCTCCACGGTCCAGTTTTTTTGTATTGTTTTTTTTAGCATAAATATCCTGCCTTCATCTCATCAGCACAACCATCAAAACCCCTTTTTTTCGACACTTTTTATATCGGCGGGGATCGGCAGACTCCAAAAGCGACCCGGGCAGTGTGCACAAGCTGCAGCAGCTCCACCTCTGGGCGGCGCGGCGGTTCGCGAGCGGTCGCACAGGCGGGCGAGCGGGCGGGCGGGCAGGCAGGCAGGCAGGCGGCGTGCGCTCGTCGGCGCCCCGGGCGGTCGGCGCGGCCTTCACGCCACGCGGCCCGCCGCCCGCCGCCCGCTCCGCAGCGCAGCGCAGCGCGCCCACACTCGCGCCTGCACGCGGCCAACGGCCGCCCGCCTCGGCCCCAGGCCCCGGCCCCGCACCCTATCCTAACGTGCTTCGCCTCACGGGCGCACTTCACTAATTGCTCAAGCCGTCGCGCCTCTTTGCATCTCATTTTTAAGCTATTTCTCACCTCAAATCGCCTAATTAGAAATTTCCATGAGATTTCTTTAACTGCTTGACGGAAAAGTGTACACCTGGCAATTCGTTCTGGGGCTCACGAACAACGGCACCTCCGATTACTTATTCTAAATACCGTCTATTTCTTACTATCCTATTTTGTTAAATGTGTGGTTTCTGAAGGTGGGCTCTAAGGACTGAACGATCTTTTTTTTTTTTTTTTTTTTTTTTTTTTTTTTTTTTTTTTTTTTTTTTAGATTATGCACGATTCGTTCACGAACAGTTCTAAAAAACGGGAAATTCTAAAGAAGAACACTGGCTAAATATTGGGCAAAACGATGACCTAGGTTTTGAAACGACCTACCTTTCGAAATATGGTAAAAGAAACAAGTTGCCAGTTATATCGAGAGACGATAATTACATAAGAACTGAAATTATAAACCTACCTAAGCCAGGTAATGATAAGACCCCGAATTTATATTTAAGCACATTCAAATCTATAATTAGTAAAAATAAAGTTTATGTACATGACAAACTATTTTTTGTGAATACCCAATAACGATTTGTTTAAAAATTGGATACGAGCTTTACAGAAAACTCCAAAGATTATTTTGATTAGATTTCTGTTTGGTTACATTTTTTCGCATAGAACAGTAACATTTCAATTTCCTTTGGTAGTGATGATTCCAGATGAGCGAATCAGACTAAATAAATAACATCTTTAAAGACGAACATTTTTCTGACAGAAGGAACAAAAATGCGCGTGCTGATTATGCGTTAGGATGCAAACAGAAGCTCAAATTCGTGTATTCTTTGCGGACATATTGCAATACAGAAGACAATGTTCTTTTCTTCTAACTAAAACTGACAAATGAATTTCCAATAACATAATACACGAATTAAAAAATACTGTTCAAATGGCAATTCTAAAACACAGCAGAATATGTGAAAATCTAAAATATGAAAAAATGAAGAAACTAAGCAACAACAAAACAAAGCAACAACAAAACTACAAACCGACAAATGTACAAGTGTAGGAGAAAGAATGAGGCGAATAAAGGAACGAGAGACCCACAAAACATGAGAAATAACAGTGCAAGATAGTGCTCCGTCAAGGTAAATGCACATTCATGAGAATTCAGGAGGTAATTACTCCGCCGATGCACGATTTACAAAACATGAAAACTAACGCACGCATGTCACGAAGTAGCGCATAACGTAGCGCACTAGCGAGCGAACGCAGAAGCCCGAGCAGATGTGCACCTGGACGTCTGCACGGCGAAGCGAACCGATCAACAGATGAGCAAGCAAAGGAGCAGGTGGGCGAACGAACAAACGACCGAGTGAAAATGAAGAACGTCCAAGGATAAAGAAGCTGGCATAAACGTACAGAAAAGAGCTAAAGGACCGCACCGAAACAGAAATTCCAAGAAAGTGTTTAGGAGGAGTGAGTGCAACATATAGAAAGAATTCGCTCGCTCGAACCGACGATCGGTACGAGCCAGTACCTGGAGAACAAATTAACTGCCTATTTCGACAGTCCAACATGCTCATAAGGAAGAGTATTCAATGCAACCTTAACAAAACACCCCTCAACCGCTCACGACGTAGCTCAACGCCAGCAGCTCAACAGACGCGCAGGACGGAAGAGGCGCGAACATCGAAAGTGGGCAAAAAAAAAAAAACGGGGAGCGGCGGCAAAACAGCGGGCGAGCGCACAAACAAACTGTTTTAGCCTCACGATTCGCGTCCGCTCGCCCGCCGGCCGTCCGGCGACCGACCCCAAGCGAGGGTGCGAGCGACGCGGCGCCGCGCGGCAGGTCCGGTTCACTGCACATGCAACCGCGCCCACTTCCCCGCTCCCCCCCCCCGCTCCGCCCCCGCGGACTCCGCTCCGCTCCCGTTTCGGCCGTCCGCCCGCCCACCCCTCCCCCCGTCACGCCCGCGCCCGCTTGCACGGGCCGGATCCCGCACTCGCCTCCGGCCTCCACCGCGTACAGAAATAAATATGGCTGCCGTCGCCGCCAACTCCTACAAGATAACCCGGAAAATCGTTCGCTTGCATCGGATGCACGCGCGGCTACGAAGGTTGAAGCCCAGAATAGAACTTAAAGATTATGGTTTACACCTGCCATTTTACGTATGGAAATTGACCGCAATCACCTGGCTAATGTGACGATGACGAGACTCCAATTAAAAAAAAATTGTCACTAAAAGTACTTGAGGGCATGAACACATTTTAAAAAACAAAAAAACTGTCCGCTACTACAAATGCCAGTGAACGGACATCCACTCATAGCCATGAACTACAGAACAGCAGGAAGGAGGGTAAACCAAGGGCTCGTTAACCAAGACAAATGGGTGCCGGTGCACATTACATGACCTAGGGTCAACGAAAGGTTGGTTTACCAAGATAAATGGGTACCGAGCAGACAACACGAACTAAACTTACATCAATGGAAAGAAGTGGAAAAATCCTTAGGGAACGAAACCTATTGCGATTAAGAGCCGTTCATTATTGCATAAACGAAATATGTCAAGGAGGGAACAATTCATTCGTCAGTTCTCCGCGAACTTCCTCGCAACTTTAACGTGGCGAATCGCATAGTGGCATAGACGCCAACTTCTCCCGGGGAAGACGTTTAATTAGTGCACACGCACACGCTATCCGAACCCAATGATTGCTTCTGCGTTTTCAAAACGCTGCGCTACGTTTCACGATACCTCTTCCCTTGGGTTCCTATTTAATATCCAATGTCCTGGCGCAGGAGAGGAAGGGCATCGCGTGAAAGAACAGGCTGGAGGACACCGCGAGCGATCGAAGGCACTGAGGTAACAAGGCCGCAATTACGGGAGAGAGAGAAAGGGCGTGTCCCCTCGCAGTTCCTGCCCCGCACGCGTCACCGTAGTGTTGGCCGTGTTTCTCTAGTTGGTGGGGCTAGGCTGCACTTCAGGCGCCACCGTCGGAAATGAGAGGGATTAGAAAGTCTGACGATTATACGCTTTAGGGGCGGGGTCTTCGCGTGGTGTTCAATGGAAAGGGACGCTCTCAAACGCAGGGCCATCGTATCACAGGATCTGATGAAACGAAAATGAACAGTTGGCATCAAACCGGCAACTAATCATAACAGTCACAGATTATGTCGATAGAGAATGAAGAATAGAAATAAATATCTGTACCTCGGAATTATACGACTACTAAATTTATCTGATTTTACAGGATAGCAGTTAAAAGGCGTACCGACCAGTGAATGGAAGTTTGATATTATTTTGACCGTTTTAACTACGTTATTAATCTTTTTGAAATCAATTCTTCTGTGTGGTACCAGGGAAGAGCAATGGAATTGTGTTAAAAAAGGAAATAGTGTCCCTTTTCTCCGAGATACATATATTTAAAATGAATGAGAGCAGAAATATAGTTTTCGAAAACTTCCTTTGTAATGTAATATTTCAGGAGCGAACCACCACTTCTTTGAGCAAATAGTACAGAATTTTTAGTACACTACCTTATTACAATGTATAATATAAAATGGAAATGCACTAACCGATGCACAAACGTGATAAATCGATAAACGTCGATTAAGGTGAGTGCCTCTGGAAAAGTAGACCCAAAGTTTGGAATTCTTTAAAACTTCCTACATAACACTTTATGAAAAACAAATTAAGTGTGCTAGTGTCTCCGATGGAGAATTGAAAAGGAAAAGAACAACCCGCTCCACCTCTAACACAATAAACCGAGAGCTCCGGAAGCAGGCCGAGCCGTTGCGGCGCTGGCTGGCGCGCCACGCCGCGGTTCGCCCCGCCCGCCGCGGCGCGGCGCGGCGTGGCGTGGCGCGGCCCGGCCCTCACTCCTCTGGCTTCGGCCCCCAGCTGGCCCCCGGCGCCCTCGCGCTCTGCAAACTACGTTAATGTTCCGCTCCAACTTTCTACGTAATCGTTTTGTACAGCACCCATCCAGCCAGACGCTGCTCTCCTTCGGATTCTCACACGTCGCCTTGCCGCCGGCCGGCGCGAGTACGGCACGCACAAGCGCAATGCAAACAAAGTATTATCCACAAGGTGCGCTAGTAGTATAACTGGCGGGCGTAACTAGAACAGGGAATTTATTGTTTCCGGCCTCAACTGCTATGGCCATTGGGCATGTCAGTCTAGTGCCAGCTGTATCCCGAGAGGCGGCGGTGTTCCTCCTGTGAGATCCGGTTACGACCTGCTGCGTCAGCTGGCGGTGTTTTCTTCCCAGCGGACTACCGCCCCAGCCGGAATAAGTTCTAAGCTGGTGTGTGTGTATGTATGTGTACGTGGAAAGGTCAATAGCCTAGTCAATTGGAACAAAAAGTACTAATTTGAAATTAAATTGTTTAAAGTAATAAATTGTTAAGACACGGCATCAATAAAAAATAATTAAGGAATTTTTATGCGAACAATTATTTTGCGCATTTTATATTACTAATATTTCTTCATTGATTGATCATTATGAAGTACTTTATACGTTTATATCCACACTGTAAACTACTGTTTCCTAAGCACGCGCCCATAATCGTGTGTTTCGTCGTATGAAAAACAATGAAAAATATTATAGAAACATTTTTCCCTATAAGTTTGATTAGAATCCCATTTAACATAAATTGAAGTTGAGATATTTACGAAAAACAATTTCATTATTTTTTGTATTTTAAACACCTCGTAAAAACCAATCAGACATAGAATAACATGCTTAGAACAAATTAAGTGGAAAATTTTATGGTCTTCAAATCTTCTCATTATATTATTGAACATAAAATGCCTAGGAACCAGGATTTTGCGAAAAGCGATTTTTCGTGACATTTGGTCTCAATTTTGGAACGCTCGTGTGATACCAATTAGAACTTTTCACCCCTTTTATAAAACGTCGAGTCTAACGTCTCTGAACATTTAACTCAAAAATACTTTTTCCCGCTAAGTTGGCTTAACTACAAGGATGAAGGGATGATCGTCCGCATGGTCTATGACCCGTTTGTTATCATACGGCTCCAACATTCGCCAGATATTGATCGTAGAAACCACGGAAAACTACCACTCAGAACAGCCGGCCGTTAGAATTCTCCTCCAAACAATAGATGAATAGCTATGAAGTTAAAGTGTCGCAACGGTCCGGAATGGAACTGTAGAATATCCAGGTCAACTTGTACGGATGTAACTGTTGCTACTGAGCCACTGAAGCCGAAAGTAATAGCGTGCAACTCCACACTTTAAGATTCGTTGGACTGAGGTTCTCGTTTCGAATCGCGAGGGCGGTGGCAGAATTTTGACACCAGCTGAGTAGAGGGGTCGAGGCTTGCCGCGGACTCGATGAACATTCTAAAGAGCGGCAGCTCTGACACAGTCTTTTCCGTGGTTTCCTGCCATCAATCTCACGCGGATACCGGTGTAGCTTGAACACTGGGACCCGACTCTTCGGGATCCACCCACCCTCCTCTATTCTCACCGAACTTCATTTGGGCAGGGCGAGAGTTCATCACTCTTTTCTACGAGTATACCACCCCTTCCTTATGACGTAGAAAGACTGTCTCAGTACTGCGAATCCGCGGCTTTCGGATCATAGTCTGATTGTAATCTTATGCTATTTAAAGTAGGACTTATTATCAAAAACATTTCAATTACAGGAATTTAACTGCAAGTGGTAAAATCTTTCTGAATGGCATCCTTCATTATATTACCCACTACGTTTTCCTAAGATTAAAGGATAATAAATGACTTTTTATGAGTCATTAATATTTTGTTGCATATGTATTTTTCCTTCACATAATTAAATTAAATGTTTTTGAAAATTTAAAGCAATGAAATGGAATGAGAAGAAGGGAAGCCCTCTTAAATAAAATTTGGCAAACGTGCAAATAATTACAGTAAGCTCGTTGCATTTTAAGCAGGTCTTTCTCGCAGTGCATAAATTAGGATTATTGGACGAACTGTCACCGAGAACTATTGATACTGGCAGTCGCGGATAATGTGTATGCACTTGCCAGACAAAAGAAACGAACTACGAACTTTGTGAAATCTTTTTAATTCGTTCTCATCTATCACAGGGTCCGCATTGTCCAACGAAACGAATTTCTGCGACTCATTCCAATTAATCTGTAACGAATGGGGATATTGAAACTTATTCTACATTTAAGTTCTCTGAACGATGTGCCGTCATCGCGCCAACTGATGCGTGACATAACTGGTCCAGGCTTAAGAGAAGAGCTAAAAATTAATTTCCAGAGTCGCTTCTAAGTAAGGAGAGCATGGAGTCTTTCCAATCCAAGTTGTAAGTTAATTCGCAACTGAAGGAGATGTCTCAACACAGTAATTTGTAAGTCAACAAATACTACAACACTAAACCAAATCGTTTATTCGCAACAAATGATCCCATGAATACCTTCAATCAAGTAAAACAGAACACCAATACAATTCTTTTACAGCATTTACGGCTTTTACGGCATTTTCTTACGGCAGAAGAAGGGCACTGAATTCACAAATGTGAATTTGTGCCACTGACGCTCTGCAGTGATTCATTCGTTTGTTCGGACAAAAGGAAATCGTTCTCCTTCGTCTTCTGTTGTCTCAAACATGTTCTGAACAAGTCAAGACGCAATAGCTCTTTGTCGATCAACAATGACGTCAATAGTACAGAGGAACACTTAACCCTTTCGTAACGAGAAGACACGGCCCGAGACACAGGGCGCGGCGAACGCTGGACGGACAGTCGTGCCTCATGGATTCAATCACGCTTTCTGATCCTCACCCAACGAGCCCAAGTAGTTCGGACGCTACACAGAAGAAACGATCTTAAACGCGTCGAATCAAAGGCGTTATGTTGAATGCTCTCGAACCTGTCCCATTTCATGTTCTTTTCGAGCTAGCGGAAGGGCGGCAAGAGAATGAAGATGCAAATTCAAATTCACAGAGCTTTGCAAGTGGATTCGTTATTCGCCTGAATAGTGTTATTTCATTAAGTATAACAGAGTTTCCCTAAGACTGAACTCTTCTCTATCTTCATAACGAAATACTTAAATATCGAATGGACCCAACTACTTCTAATGCTTCGAAATCTCTCACAGCTACATTCGTGACGGGCACTTCCTGAGTTCTTCGCATGTGCTATAAATAAAATTTACAAGCGTCAAGATTTACAGCTACTGAATTCAACCGGATATCCTGTCGACACCGCAACTCCTTTTTATGCACCACGTTAGGCATGTATTCCACTTAGAAAATATTAGGCCGTCAATTTTTGCTGACGGGAAAGATTTATAGCGCAGTACGCTATTCAAAGAAATTCAACAACGGAAATGCATCTAGTAAGGGCAGCCATCAACAGCGAAATAAAGTTGAACAAAACAACTGTTTTGCTCTTAGCCCTGCTGCTGTGTGTGAAAGAATACTGCATTTTCCTCCAGTAATGCTGTTGCGACGCAAGAAGGAAAAAAGCAAAACAAGATGGAAAGAGAAGCTCATTTTAAAAAAATGAATTAAGTTCTTTTTTTAAATATAACTATTAATAGAAAATCTTATATATTATTAAATAATTTTTACAACGTCGCATAGTTTTGTGCATAAACATCGCATCTATTTTACCAAGCTGGAATTTTCATTCGGCTTTGCTAGGACTAGGTAATAGAAAAACAAATTAGACAGTGTACAATAGGACGTAGAACCAGAAGATTTAACATTTCCACAAGTTCTTATTCCAAGGAGATAGTAACAAATACTAAAACTAGTCTAATTCCCAAATAAATAAAATAATATACAGTAATTAACAATAAAGAAATTCTTTAAAAAGTATTCAATTTACACGATTTGTTGTATAATACGCAAAATTGTTGGACAAATAAAATCCGGACCCAATCGAACGCTCCTTGATCAGAATACACGAGCCAGCGTCATTCGTTTCACAAGAGCGCCACTTCCAGCACAAAAAAAGGCCGCTTTCCTCTTGTGTAGAGATCCATCGAATCACATGTGACACACGACGTCCCACGCGGCTCTAGTGGCAGGCCGCCCCACCCGCACCGCTGACGCCGCCACGCCCACTCTTCTCCGCCCGCCTGCCCCACCCCGCCGCGCCCCATCACGGCGTCGCCTCCTCTCACCTGCGTCGTTCACAGCTTCCGTTCGTGGGGCGCGCCCCTCCACCCCCCCACTCCCCATCGCATTGCGCCGCGCAGTGCCGGGCTGCCAACCTCCCTCGCTAGCACCGCCAGCGCCGCGCATCTCGCCCACAACCTCTCCCCCTCGCCCTGCCCCGCTCGTACACCACGGATCGCGAAACCCTCGGCGCCACACCGCTCACGCCGCTGCGCAAAGCTGCCCACGCGCTCTCTGCCTCAGCCGCTCGACCCCTGCTCTTCCACGCCGCGCCCACGCCCGCGCCCCCGTCCCCGACACCCACGCACCACCAAAGCACCACTGGGCTCCTTTCTGTGTTCTCACGCATACTCATTCCCTCCCTTCTCATTCTCTTTCATTACTCAACAATTCTCCGACTCCCTTTCTGTGCTCTCGACCTCACTTTTCTCCCTCCCTCTGTTCTTTTTTCTCTCCTTCATTTCATCTATATTTTCATTTTCTCGTTGTTAGGTGTCACTCCACACACACACACACACACACACACTCAATATCTAGTTCGACTCGTGTGCGTCCCACTTGAGCCCTCCTAGCCGCTCGATCGCCCGCGTCGCGTCGCGCCGCGCCGCCACCCTGAGCCCCGCGCCCACGCGCCGACCGCGCCGCCCTCGCTCGCTCGCAGTGCCGATCTATGTCGGGCTAGCGCCCCGCCCCGCCCACTCCTCGCCACGCCCACGGTTTGCCCTTGCGCTTTACGCCCCGCTCTGTCATCACCTTTCCTCCTCCACTTTCGACCCGCTTCGCACCGCGTACCCTGGCTCCCAGTTCACCCCTACCGCTCTCGTACTCCTTCCGCCCCCACGCGTCGCTCCCCCCTTCTGCCCCTCCAGTCCCGCTCCGTCCCTCCTCGCTCCGCGACGTCCCGTCCCCTCCCTGCCACGCCACCCGCGCCCGTCGCTGCGCCAAACAGAGACGCGCACTGCTTGCGGGCTATTTCCCACCCGCTATTTTGGTGCAGCCCACATGTGGAGCGGAGAGAGGTGCTAAGGTCGAATTGTGCTGGCCAGGCACGCGCTAACGCCTCCAAATTTCATCTCCAGAGCGCTCCGCGTTTCAAGACGTTTCAACGAAAGACCTTCGCTTCTGAAATTCTGGCTACAGCAGAGATTCGTCAATATCAGCATTACACTTCTCGATTTTAATACAAAAACTGAACGGTGAAGAACTCCCGAATTTAATTCAACCACAACAGCAAAGTACGTTACTAATTTTCAATTCAATAACACGATTTATGGCTTTCTTAATGAACAAAAATATTCAAATTTCGAATCATTAAATGTAGGGATTTATTGAAGACTTAACATATTTAATAAAATCATCCGACATGCTCGGAAACTGCTCAGAGTAAATCAGTCTGCCTTTCAGTTCCCAGCGTAGAGAATATAACGCGAGGAAAGAACCGAGTGAATAAAAGAATAGGAATTTCTTTCTATTTCAGTCTTGGAGGAGGGGAAGGCCTCCAAGAATTCTAAAACATCCAGTCCTCCTTCCTCGTGCTCTAAGAACGTGAACGTTTCATTTAGATGTAACGCATCTGTATCCAGCTTGATGAAAAGTTGTTTAATAACAGTTTTTGTAATTAATAGAAGAAAGTTCTTCAAAAGGTCTTTCAAATTTAATCCACAGAAAACAATATTAAAAGCAAAGAAATGTAGACATTATAGCTCCCTTTTTTACCAATCTCTTCAATTAGAAAAGTTGGAACCAATTTTCTCGACATATTTCCGAGCAGGATTACGTGTTACAAAGTTTTCATTTGAACTCAATATACACGATACAACACATGTAAGCGTAAGTACAAGCAATTAGATGTATGTAACAACTTGGTATATTTTAAGTGATAAACGATATTAGAATCTTGGCACATCCAGGAAACAACACACATTTTAAACCAAACCCATGTCGCAATATTTACTATATGTATGTTGAAAATAGATATTATGGAAGTCTCCTACCACTTGGCAAGATCTTTCGCCTCGTTATCAATTTGTTACTCCTCACGGAACGCAGGGAAATGTCAAAGGTTTGATACTGGTCGCTCAGTTTTATTTACGTATAGCGATTGAATATCTCGATGTTATGAGAGATGGTGATTTATTATTTTCTTTCACGTACAAATCACGAGATGAATGCAGTGCCATACACTAAATTCCTAACTATGATTCCTTGTACCGAGCACGCGGTAAATATCGCACATAATTTGCCCCCCCCCAAAAAAATGGTGTTACATTTCTAAGAGTAATATTTTAATGATTTTTGGGGTAAATGAAATGAAATTTTATGAAAACTAAAATGATTATTTGCAGTTTATTACAAGTAAAGAAATATGCAATGACAACGAAGCAAAGTAAACACGACAAAAGGAAGTACGTCCATTTCAATATTTCAGCAAAATATTTGTTTTATTTAATTAAAATATTCCAACGCTGAGAAATGGAACAGGTGTAATTACTTATAATTATTGTGGATGGCATTTGAGAAATCTCATAAAATTTCATTAAATTCGTACATTTCTATAAGCCTTATTGTGCACATATATCTAGACAGACTTCATTTTTATTCTACTCACGTTTCAGAGAGACAGATTTCCACACTTCTTTTGTGCTCGAAAAACAATCCACACCTTTTGAGACGCGACTCACGTTTTACCATCTTCGTAGAAAACTCGGAAGCTTTCACCACCAAAACCACCCACCCGCTACTTCCACCCGCGAGCAACAGGACACACCCGCGATTCTGCGAAACGTCTCGAAGCGATGTTCCTTTTCTGCGAAACCAACGAAACCGCCCAGCTTCCAGGAAAGCCGCGTCTTTCCCTCGCCGCGCGCCGGCCGCAGGGCCTGGTACATCTCCACAACTGTCGGCCCTTCGCACGGCCAGTGAGTCCCTTAACGACAACGGCGGCGGCGCCCCCGCCCCGCCCCCGCGCCGGAAATGACGGAGTCCGGAGCACGCTGCGCGTAGCGGCAGAAAATGCAATTCTAAGTGGCAGCAGCCGTTCAACCCGACCTCCAAATGTTTTATTCCTTCCGTACAAATGCAACAAAAGCCCTTGGCAAAAACAGGTTAGTCAATATTACAATCATAATTTTCTTGATAAATTTTGTTGAATATGACATGGAAAGTACAATGCTATGCACAAGCAATTGTCTGGTTGGTTGCAAGCTATGAAAAATAATGGATGACGGTAATATATTTTCCATTCGGCAAGGTCCCCCTATTTGTCTCTAAAGTAATAAAATGTTTCTAACAATTAATCAGCCCACTCGAATAATGTTAAAGGTCCTAACGTTAACAAACAGAACAGTAAAATGTATTCATTTTTGAACTTAAAGATATTATAGCTCCTAAGAAAACAAATCACGAAATTCAATGATCCTTTATTTAAATATTTAACGAAAAGAAAAAAGAACAAAAAAGAAGAAATATTTTTTATACCACATGCCATATATTTTCAGCTTTCCACTGAAATTGAGTTTCTCCAGTTAAGTACTGCAGAATCCGAAAGAATTGTGAATAGAATGGTTACATCGCTAGACGACGTATGTGACCGGTAACACGCATGAAATGACCTTTACCAATTCCATGCCTTGGCAAGGAGCCACAACTTAATTTGAACACACAAGAGTTTATAGGCGTAGTGTAAATCAGCCTTTCTTCACACTGCCTCAAATAACTTGTCTTCTCAAACGCTTCTCCCGAAAAACTGCATCTCTCTAGTTGTGGCAGTTTCTATCATTTATGCTCTCTAGTGAAGTTCATTTATGCTCACCCGTTGACGCAGAAATAAAAAGAATATGCATTACATTATGTAATGGTAAATATTTAATTATAGATTAAATTAACCATGTAACCAGACACACATCAATCTGTGTACCTTGTGACGACACCACCACGTGTGTACCCAGAGACAAATGTTTTGGATGGAGGATCGAAAGCCAGTCTAAGAAAAAAGGTAACGACGGTTTTACGGAGCCGATTTTAGAGACACATTCTTAAATTCTTCGTGTTTAATATTTACGACATACAGAATCGAGATTTAGTACAGATATATAGTGTGTTGATGAAAAAAAAACAATTATTTACGTCATCCCAACGATTATTCAAACATTCTTCGTCCCTCGCGAGTGGAAGAGCGACACCAGGACCAGGGACAGGTTGGTCACTCATTTCCTGGAACAAATTTCCCCGTCTTCTCCCGATTTTCTTGTCGATTTTTATTTTACCTGATAAAATTTGGAATTTTGATTTCTTAAGGAAAATATTGAAGCTACCATGATATCATTTGGTCGGCTCTCTTATTTCGCTATGCCAAAATACAAATTAAACCTCACGAAATAAAAAAATTGAGCAAAAACGAACGTTGCCCTAACGTTTTTTAAGGAACAGTATAGTGTTTTACAACCCTCACAAAAGGTTCTCCGACTTAACGATTCTTCTATTTACTTTGATTTTCCCTGACCTTTGCAGAGCAATGCAATTCCCTAATTTCTTCCGGTTGTCCACGTTTTGCAGAGTGGCCTCCCGGCAGCACGATGCCTGCGCAGGCGTCAACGGCAGCAGCAGAACCGCGCGCGAGCGACGAGCAAGCAGCGCGCAGAGACGCTCCGCGCCGCCGACGCAAAAACGGGAGCAAGAACCCCGGGAAGCCGCGCGCGAAAATCGGCGGGTAGGTGGCCTCCGCTTCCGGAACGCTCCTCCTCCACCTCCGCCTCTCCTCGGCATCCTCTCTTGGCCTGTGCACTCGCGCGCCGGGCAGTGCGCCCGCTCCCCGCTCCACTCCGCTCCGCTCCCCGCGCCAGACCAAGATATCCGCACATGTGGTGCGCACCTGCTCCGCGACGTGCTCCCAGGTAGGAAGCTCATATGCTTCGCGGAAAACTTGCGGCATCGCGTGAATATGAGCATCCGACGACCTCAAGGAGATTACTTCTCTTGATGGGAGCGTTTCATCATTATATTTCTTCTGAAGTTTCAAAGCAGTTCTTTGTTTATATGAGAAACATTAATTTCTAATAATATTAATAATCCAGATGTTTTCAATATCAATAAGAATTGACAGCCGTGCATTTAATGCCGCACTGGCAGATACAACATATAACGTTTCCGCACAATGTATCGTATTCTGAATACTGTTTTTCCAGTTTTAGAATAAATGTCAAAGGAATTCTCATAAAGAGTACATTTGATATTGTCTTTCAGACAACAAAAAAAGGAGAGTTTTCAAAAGATTGAGTAGTATGGATCATTGTCCCTTTAAACTGAAATGTAAATCATTATTTATTGACTCAACAGTGTTGAGGGCTAAGATTTAATGGTCTTTTCGCAATATCCCTACAAAAAATAAACTACCATTTATCTGGGAGTGCTCATAAATTTTAGAAACAGGATGTTTGAAGACCAGCGTTTTTTTTTTTTTTTTTTTTTCAATGCATCACATCATCCACGGTTTAGTAAACTTGAGGATCTATTTTAATTGTTACAAACCGAATTCGCTGTGTACTGCATGTTACGAACCGACCGAGAGTATACAGAAATTGGTTTCATACCGCCGGATGATTTATATTCCGCACGACCGGAACAGCGAACGTGTTAAAAATTGCCGACTTATCGGAATCCTTTAGGCTCTCCTCCCCCCGAACGGGTCGGTCTGGATCGCCGGAACCTGCTAGTTCGCCTTAAACTGGAGAGATGACCGCGGGGCCTCTGGGCCGTTCCGCACGCCCTTGGCCCGGGCCCGGCGCTCGATCGCGGCGCAGATAATCTTCACGCTCGCTTCCCACCTAAGTACCGCCAGGTTAGGGACCACGGCGCTCCCGGCTCCGCCCGCGCCCCCTCCCGCTCCTTCCACCTCCACACTCGCCCCCTGCCTCTACCTCCGCCTCTGCCTGTCGCTCACACGCCCCCTCCTCTTCACGGCCTAGCCCTCCTTTGCCTTTGCACTCGTCCTCGCCGTCGCCGTCGGCGGCGGCCTCTCATCCTGCGTGCGCCCTCCCCGAGCCCTCGCGCGGGCGTCTTCGCGCTCACTGGCAACAGCCGAGTTTCTATCTCGAGGCGCGACATCGCCAACAGAACCACGAGGTTTCGATGCTCAAAATTAAAACATCCAGGTTAATAAAACGGTGACCCAAAACTATCGATGTTTTTCAAACTGGATTAGCGACCATTGACGTTCACGCAGGAGGGATTTAATTTGAAAGAGGACGTATTTATTACATTTTAATTGAGGTTAACCAACAAAACAGAGTCAAAAAAATGATCAAGAGCATCAACAAAACTTCGATTAATTATCTGATTATATAATCCAGAAAATAATATAAGCTTCTTTATTAACGAACTCTTATTAACGATTTCATTAATTTTTCACCCTTCCTCAATTTTGTCTGAGGAGTATTCAATTTGAAGACATCTGTAAATAATTATCGCATTTTGTTATGATGAACCTTTTCCGTTTAAGAAATATGGACCACGTAAAACCACCGAAGTTGAAAAACATCAGCTTCAGAAAATCGATGTAAAATACATCTGCGATTTGTCAACAACGTCATCGGTCTCATTCTCATTTCCAGGCCGACGACACGGGGCGAAGAGGAACGCAGGTTCGAATAAAGAAAAAAATTTAAGGACGAGAGTAGAAACGGTGGCGCGCATCCCCCATTAAGCATCCACAATGCGCTGTAAAGTGCGGCGAACAGTGATCCGATTGCGTCAGGTCGCATTGTTCCGAGAGGCGGGGAACATCCGCTTCGCACGGCGCCCCGCAAACGCCGCCCCGCCCCGCCCCGCTCCGCTCCGCGCCAACCGCACCGCACCCTGGCCCCCACGACGCCCTCCCACCTTCCGAGGGGCTTTACCGTTGCTTATTACCGTCCCCGGCGCTAGACGGGTTTCCAGGCAACTGTTAGCGCGGACAAGAAGCAATCTGACTGGGACGGTTCACGTGGGACTTGTGCAATAAGTCGTAATAAGCGCGAGAAAAAAAAAATACCCGCCCCGTGCACTCCGCCACGCGGCATCCGCGCGAAGTCATTCGTTCCCTTGGAACCGAGAACGCTTCACGTGACGCCAGCGCACTCCACCGCTCGCTGGCAATGCGTGATGAATATAGCGCAGCATCTAACGTCTTAAATCACAATTATCGCAGAAAGATTTATAATTGGAGCAATTTTCTGAGTTAACACTAATTTACACTTCAATAACCCCCGTGTGCGTCCGTTATTTTGTACGGTTTAATTTCGCAACGAAATGGGTTCCATTTTCGGAATGCTGCCGTATGAGAAATTTCTTTCAAGGGGCTGATGAAGATTCGAGATGGAGCTGTTTACCGTTCTCGGCGACACGAGCGCCGGCCAATATTCCCCAAATTTCGAGATTTAGAGACAATTTCGCGAAGTTAATTTGTCTGTAGGCGGCGAATCATCTCCATGTTCGAGATGTTTTGGTTTGCTGGAGCCCGTGCCGCATCTCTGTCGGAGAAACACAAAAATACGAAGATTAACATCTAAGGCCTAAAAAAAGACTGACTTAGCAAAGACTTTATCCTAAATATATCAAATATATCTCTCTCACGCACGGCACGTCATTCGAGCGAAAACTGTCTACTTTTGAATATAAGTAAACTGATTCTACATAATTGTCAAAAATGTTGCATTCAGTTCATCCATAAAAACAATTTTCTATAATTAAATGCTTTTACGAGCTTCTGCACAGCCGCGCACGTTTTCTCACTGAAGTTACAATAGAACGCTGTTTTCGCATTTTACAAGAGAAGGTATACAGAAAGATTTAAAAAATTCGAAAGCTAAGTTTTGATAAATTTATGATTTTGCGTAATAATATAAAAAACGTTAAGTGTTACAACGTAATCAGTATAAGATATCTGCATATCGGGCATTTCTGCGTGAACCACTATTTTGTCTGCGATTGTGATGCAGGGCCCACGAAGTTGGTATCGCCCTTCTTTCTCAAGAAAAATATGAGAAAAATATCTTCCTTCCAATAAGAAATCTCTTGAAAACAACACACTGAACGGGGGCGAAACATAATTATAAGCCTATGGAACCAAAGTTAATTCCATATACACATAATTATAGAAAAAAAGTGCTATATGGATGACAATTCTGAATATTGATATGCAGGTGCGGCTATTAGCCTCAAAAGAATGAGCAAGGTATTTGTCTATAGTGTCATTTCTCGGTAAAATCCCTCTGGTTTTGAAGATATTATTCGCATCGTTGTACAAACTTTTTCATTCAACCAGTAGAAACGTGTACGGTTCTGTTTTTAAACGAAGAAGAAGAAGAAGAAGAAGAAGAAGAAGAAGAAGAAGAAGAAGAAGAAGAAGAAGAAGAAGAAGAAGAAGGTATCTTGTCAGAAGGCCTCTGCGACAGCTTCGTTTGGCTGGCATTAACTCCTTCTCCAACATTGCACAGAATCGGGCACCATTAATTGTTTCACCTCTTTCGTGATAGTGCTCCAAAATCGGCACATTCATATCTCAAGAGAGTGAAAAGTGGAGTATTGAGAGGATATTGGAGTACTGCTGTGACGATCAGAGCGTTGCTCCTAATGATTTCCGTCGGTTTCCAAAAACATTATCTCCTCAGACACTCGCTAATGCAACTACAGCACTGTTCTATCATCCTTTGAATTTCTCGAGGTGTTGTGCTCTCTAACCACAAATATCTTATTACCGTTCGCTGCTCAGGTACAGTGCACATAGCTAAATGCGTCGCTATATTGTTTCAACTGCCCTCTGCATTGCAAGGGTCGTGTAATCTGTTTGCATATGTCATCTGTGTGTACTTGATGTGCGGTACATCTTCAAGCATGGATCTTTTCTTCGTGGCAGCTCAAAATGCCATGGTTGTATAGTTTGTGTAATATTGTGAATTTACTGTTACATGTTGGATCGCCTCCGTCCGAACCTTTGGCAAAGACGACAACAACTTCAGTTATCGATACTCCCGAGTAAGCCTGCTCTCGCGTTCACGGAGCGAGCCGCGAGGAGTGTGTTCACCCTGCCAGGCCCCGTTACCGCGTGCGCAAAGCGGGCGGCGGGGCGCGCAATGAGACAATGAGATGCAGCGCCGGCGTGACCACGCCGCGTTTCCAGAGCATGCGCACGCACGCGCGCGCAACCGGCCGGGCTGGCGAACGAACACACGAACAAACGAACGAATCAACGTGCGTCGGCGCGGCGCAGCCATGGAGGCGACGGAGCTCAATTACACCGCGGAAGGAGGAGCTGCAGCTGTCGCCGAGCGCCGAGGAAGAGCCAGGCCAGGCGGAGAGGCAGCAACGCCGCGGCGTTTTTATGCGCCGCACGCACGCAGCGCGGGGCAACGCACATAAGGAAGCCGTCCGTGGTTATATGCCCGCCGCGCGTCCGCGCCCGTGCTATGGCGCGCACTGCTCCGCTTCCGTGCCTGCGTCGCGTTCTGCGCCACGCCAGCCGCCTTCGCTTCCACCGCCCCGCCGCGCGGCACACTTCATAAATGTGGATCGCGCACCATCGAAAATATGCCTGGCAGACTCCTTTGTTGGCGAGGATGAAGAAGCGCAGCGCCCGGGCGATCGCTTCCAGCGGGGAGATATATGTTCCTCTAAAGAAAGGAAAACTATGAAAATACCGAAAGAAAACTGGCAGGGGAAAAAGGGTGACGCAGCTAAATATATTTTGAAAGCATTCAATTTCGATTTTGCGGAGGAGCATGCCAATGAATTGACCTGACTAACTTCGCAAGAATATCATTATCCATAATTTAAAATTTTGATTGTTTGATATTTCCGAACACGTTAACTGCTATGGTCATTAGTTCCGCTGGCATAGTGAAAGTCTTGAGTAGGAAAGTGGCGGTGTTCTCCAGGAGGTTGGTGAGATCCGGTGCCGACCTACACGCCGGCTTCACATATTCTATAGAATAAGACGACGGAAAGATCACGCGCGGTCAGGGGCTCATTTGTCAGAGTACTGCTCCGGCATTCGCCTGGTACTGATGAGAGAAACCTCTGAAAATACCGAACACTGCAGCCCGCTGCGCCACTAGAATTCTCCTCCACAGAGCGGCGGTATTCAATCTAGCTATATAGGCACCGTATGTACTAGAGCCCTACGGTCTCCCGTTCGGAGTACGATACCTGCTGAGTCACCGGCAATGCTGACTCCGAGCTACGTCAGTTTTACCATGTGTAAAATACTATATAATTCTACAGAAATTTTAATATTTTAATGGGACATATAAACCTCTTAAAATTGAGTTACAACCTAAAAGAACATCCTAATAAAAATGTAGCTATATGTATGGGAAAATTTCATCAGCGACAAACTATACTCAAGGGAATTACCAGCCAATTCCTCGTTCCCGTTGAATTATCTTTACCGACTATCGAACTCTCCACACACAAGAAAAGCTAAAGGAACCATTATGTCTACGCAGTATTCGTGTCTCGCGATACTAAGGTATTCAGGGACTGCCCCACGCCGCACGCAGTTTGCCTCAGCATTGAGAATGTCTTTATCAGCAATGCACAGAACCCTTTCACAATGTTTAGGGTGAGGAAACCTGCACAACGTATTTACAAAACTGCGCGTCACACCAGATAGCAACACGGCGCGAAGTTATCCCTGTAACAGCATAATGACAACTCTCGGGCAAATATGACATGGTGACTTAATTGAATACAGCAATTACGGCGTTGACCTTACCATTGCCCTGTGGCATACCTACTTACAATTAGAGGCTGTGCCGTTGGATACAAACTCTCCGTTCTGTATTAAAGAAAATATCCTAGTCAATTTTTCGGCCCCTAGGAAAGAATTAGAGTGATGTAGATGTGAAGGGGATGTGGTTACCGTAATGACACGTGCAGTTGCGCGCTGATGCAAGCGACAATAGTACGTCCAAAAGTCTACGCCAATCAAAACGTGAACTTAACTTAATTTTAGGTAACGAAGGAGCGAGGAGAACATGTTTCGCACACGCTAAGGCAGCATTCAAACATTGCCCCCTATGTTGTTTATTTCAGTGCCCGTCGAGGCAACAGCCCCTCTCCCTTCCCTTCTCGTCCGTTCGCAACGCCATTGACTTTCCCGTCGTCAATGAGAGAGCTGTGGGACGCCGCAAGTGCGACAGCTCCATCCGACAAGCCAACCGCTCCGAAAGCGCAACGCCCGCCTCTTCAAAGCGCTCGCCTCCCGGGCCGCATCGCCTGCGGGGGCGGGGCGGGGCGGGGCGGGGCGGGGCGGGGGCGGGGCGGAGTAGATGTCGCAGCGACGCAACGACGCAAGTGCTCGAAATAATGGGCGTGCGTCCTCCGGGTGACGCGGAGCGCATCCGGCGCCGCCCGCGCGCCGACCAGGTCGGAGGAGAGGCGGTGCGCTCGGCGCTGCACCGCAAGACGCTGCTTATCAAAGAGGGCGGGGCGGGGCGGCGCGGGGCGGGGCGGGGCGGGGCGGGGAGGGGGAGGGGGGCTCGTACGTGACAGGCGCGGAAATCGATAGCATTGGTGGGGAAACTCCGTCAGATAAACGCAGTCGCCTCACCGCTTCCGCGGGAACTGCGTGCTTCCTAGATTACGTCCGCTATCGCCCGAGATAGACTAGCTAGGACGTACCGCTCTCGGTGAAAGAGAGAAAGAGCCCGCGGGAGAGGAAACGGCCGTCGCGCCTCTTTGCGGGGGGGAGGGGGATTGATAACGCGGAAAGAGCCCGGCGCCGTCGCCGTACCTGGGTCAAGATCCGCGCCGGCGGCCAGCGCCCCGCCGCGGCCCGCCTCGGCCCGCCTCACCGCGCCTGCGTCTGAACTGCGCGTCGCGCGGGAAGGGAACTTGGCAGGCGGCGCGCGCCCGAGGCCGTTCTGCCAAGAACTAAACTGACCCACGAGACTCCTGTGCGGATTCAGCGGAAGGGACGGGCATTGGCAAGGGGGGCAGTTGACCCCACACCCGGTATTTATATTATTGAATTTTCACAATCATGCAAATCTTTTTTCGTAGTCCTTAAGTAATAGCAACGATCATTTTTCGTTTGTATTGGTAATTTATAGAGTTAACGCAACCAAAACAAAGGCAAAGCACGCGTAACGGCCGGCGTCCGTTGACGGTTTAACAGTCCGCCGTCCGTTAATAATCGAAGATTGCGTACGAGTGTTCTTATAGCGACAAATGGCATTTCTTGTTCATATCATTTGTTTTCTTGCAAAAAGATTGTCTTAGGTAAAGTATTACGTGGCACACGGCCCATAACAAATAACACTCGGTTGGATGGCTCGTTTATGTTCAGAATATTGTATCAGTCTAACGACGTTAATAACAATGAAAGAGTTTTTAAAAAAATCAATACGGATTAAAACATTTTTATTACTAAATCGACTTTGAATTAATACAAATGTGTGATAACTGCGAGAAAATAATTCGAAAGAGGTTCCTTTCCACTCCACTAAACTATTTTCCTGCGTTTTATCTCGAAAGCGGCTCGCCAGACTGCGCACCGTGGGAGCGAGGGCAACGCCATGCCGTTCCGAAGGCAGCTCAGCTTCCTGGGGTCAATGTTTCGACCCGTGAGTCGCGACAGTTCGGAGGAAGTTCGTTTCGCTCCAGAGACAGCACTCATGTCCCGGGAGATGCTTTCGACATGCGGAGCTTTAAACGTGCAACTGAGACGTAATTGTTGCCCCTCTGCGATGGGAGTGGGGAGAATGCGTTCTTCCAGAACATTTATTATTATTACTATTATTATTACTATTATTATTACTATTATTATTACTATTATTATTACTATTATTATTACTATTATTATTACTATTATTATTACTATTATTATTACTATTATTATTACTATTATTATTACTATTATTATTACTATGTGAGGCTCAGTGTGTAAAGCGTACTAATATTTTAAACTGGAATAAAATAGAACTTGCACAAAGACTTTGTACATGATAAAATCACGCAGTGTGCATCGTTTCAAGCATATCAGTATAACTAGTAATATGTATTGGTCATTATCTTTTTTGTACGCATTATGACTACCACCTGGAGAAATAAGCCACTTTTAGTTGATATCAATTCTTACGTTCCCTAACCCATTATCTCACTCCAAATTTATTGCATTCAAGGATTTTTTTGCCTTGACCCGCCGAACTCTGGCTCCAACTGATGGGGATGCAGATTGGGACGGGAATGAGGATTAGGAAGTGGACGGGGCGGCGACGGGGCCGGGGACATGGAAGCACAGGCGAGCTGGGAAGAGCCTAGCGGAGCAGGGTAGTCCGCGCAGATGACTCACGGCGATCAAAAAGTCCGGGGACTCAGCGCGGCCGAGGATGGCTCAGCGCGAATCACCCGCTGACGCTGAAAGTGCGCAGGCTGCACGTTGCAACCCCTGCTGGCCACTGGGTTCCGGAATGTCATATGGCTTTGTGCGTTTCATCGAATTTTTTATAGAATGAAGAGTACTAACGGAACGGAAAATATAATGCAAATACTTATGTGGGATCGTATTAGCTTCCCGAAATTAAATATTATTTTCCTCAATGTCAATATTATTTTTGTGTCGGAATCACGATTTAAAAAGAACGACGAGCATGACTGTCAGTAACGTTCCTAAACTTGTATCAAGAGTAGACATCTATCCTGAACACGACCCGGCCTGCGGAAGACAAAATACGATACTGAAAGATTCCAGGCGTATCTCAAATATATAACAATCACTTCTCTTCCGAGAAACAATAAATCACATCAAAAGTTCTACAGCCTTCAGAAAGCAATTTCCGGGAGGTTCTCCATTTTTTATTCAGATAAATAAATTATTGAAAATCATACTCGTTTCTTCTGTTGTAGAAAGTCTTCAATACAATCTCTTCCTTTCTCTTTTCTCGAAGACTCGTAATTTTACCCCTTTATTACAAGTGATGTTGAAAAACAATATGTCTCTAGCCACCTTCTCCAAATGCGGGCTGTTAAGTATTACATAATTCACTGAAAAATATCCAAAGGAAACGGCGCTAATATTTAAAGTGGCATATGACAGTCATTAACACATTAAAGGAAACCATTCAGCTGACAAAAGAAGTGATTTTCATATAATAAACGAAGTCCTGAAAAACTCAAGACAACACCATTCTTTTAAATGACGGATAAGAATTATTTGTTTCTCGACGGTTAGAATTTCCGCAATATCTCGCCAACAATTGTACATTGCATAATTCTAGCAGTGTGTTCTGCCGCGTTCCCCCCTGCATTGTAAACGAGATCGCCCATTTAAGGACTGCGAGATCCAAGCAGAGTCGGTGCCATTAGACTAATTTCCACAAAGGTCACAGGGAAGAGTCCATATCAAAGCCAGGAGGAGAGGTGGCAAGACATGCTTGGCTGACTACCGTCTAGTTGCAGTGCAAACGAGACTTGCTAGTTTTCCTCCAGCTAAGAGAGAAGCAACTCCACGCAGCATTGCAGTGTTAGAACGTTACGTTTCACAAATAAGCTTCATTCTCGAAAACGAGGGCACAATTTCTCCTAGTTCTTTCTGGAGTTGGAATCCCAACAAAATTAAAACGGCAACAGACTGGTTTTTCTCGCGCTCTCCAGTCTGACTACGAGATGAATGAAATACTGTTATGTTGTATGCAATTACCAACTAGCAACAAATTTTCAATAAGGAGACATTTTAGCAAAATAATCCAATCAATTAAACTCCTTACAATACAGCACTTTTTTCCATTACACGTGAAGTCGTATTTACGAACAATGCATGATAAACTTAAAACAGAATGCCTCTACACCCTACTAGTATCTTAAGTGATGTGGCCATGCACTGTTTTCTGCTCTTTGAACGTCTCCCTAACGAACGTTTACGGTTCATTCGTCTTTCCATTCGACCCTCATTCGACCCTCATTTCCGGAGCGACAAACAGGAATTCCGTCTCCTCCGATACTTCCCCACCCACTGAATCCCGCCAGGTGGCAAGCGCGACAGCCGGCCGGTTCCAAAGAACACGCTGTGCTCGAGACTTCCCTTGCCTCCTCTACCTCAGTCTGGAGGCGCACCTCAAGCATCGGCTTCCAAGAATCTTCAAGATTTTAGAAGGTTTATGAAACGACAGATGTACTTTTAGCTGCGACTCCAGTGCTCGCATATTTCTATGTAGAGGAAGAGTATGTACAGAACTCGTGGAATTGGGAAGAATGCTGAAAGTTACAAATCTCCTTCATGGGTATTACCTACCGAGAGATTTATCATTCGAGGGTATTACCGATGAGTGTAAATCTGACACAAAATGCGAGTATTAGTCTAAAGGCGGATCCACACATTCGGCATTTGCCGAGCAGGTCATCCCATCCCGAACAGCTGATGTGTTCGGCGAATGTTCGCTCCCTTTGATGTGTCCTAAAGACCGATACGAGGTGGGTAGGACGAATACCGAATGCTCGGCGCTCGGCGAATCGCAAGCAACCCGTCCGCACTAATCGGGAAACCGCCGAATGCGGCATGTGTGGAGCCGCATGTGTAGAGCCGCCTTTATGAAAAACCCTTCAAATTTGCTAGTAAAACCGCTATTACTGTTTCTGCTTTACAACTCAAAAACAAAGAAAAATTATAAAAGCATTCTTGTACTGATTTATTAGTTGTTTGTGTACGTCGATTTAGCGTGAATTACAATTCTAATACAACTAATCAGAAGTGTTGCGAACTTGGATCGTGCATTTGCGACCCGAATGTGTTGATTTTTAGCATGAAATTCAGCGGTTTCAGGGGCATGTTTCACGTCCACTAATAATTGCTTCCTTACAATAGGTGGCCTGAAACCCGCGACTAACGTGGACACGTCATTATTAGTCATGGGATCGTAAAGGAACGCGGCTGAGCCCAGCACCGCGACACCTCCGATCACGCCCCTCCCCTTCGCCGGCCGGCCGGCCGGCCGGCCGGCCCGCCCGCCCGCCTGCCGAGCCACCGCCTGCCGAGCCGACGCCTGGCCGGTGCGTGCCGCCGGCGCACCGGCCTGCGAGCGTTCGAAGTCACGTCCCCGCTGCAGCCGGCGGGCGGGGGCGTTCGGGGGTGGGAGGTCGGCCAGCCGGCCGGGGAGGCAGAGGGGGCGGCCACGTCAGCCGGAGTGCCGCCAGGCCGCCTGACATCAGCGCGAGCCCTGCCAAGCCACCGCTCCGGTGTGCGCGCGGCACCGCCCGCCCGCACAACGATGACGAATGACTGCGAGCCCGGCCCGACGGCCGTTGCCCGACCGGGCCCGCCGAACCCACCAACAGACGCGCTCCGCCGGGTCGGACGCGGGCGAGCGGGCGACCCAACACTCGGCAGCGCACTCGGCACACTCGCCTCGCCCGCCCGCCTCCGCCTCCGCCCCGCCCTCCTCGCCATCGGTCCACTGACCCGTCTCATTCATGCGTCGACCCCGCGACCTCTGCCCGAAGCGGAGGCGGCGGGGGTGGGCACGGGGCGGGGCGGGGCGGGGGCGGGACGGGACGGGGCGAGCCGGAGACGCGCGATGCAGGACGGACACAGATCTACGCGTGGGCGTCCCAAACGTCCCTTGAAATGGACGCTCCGCGGCGAAGGCGGGGTCCGTTCCAAACGCGCTTCTCAAATCCCGACACGCAGTGCATCGGTATTCGTCACTCCGAGCTTAGGGATTGGAACAGGGTTTCGTGAGCAGCAGCCAAGAATTTCCGAGGGGGGACGGCTCGGCGGCGGCGGCGGCGGCTCCCGCCGCCTTTCGGCCCCGAATGCTCGGGCGAAGCGGGGCGATAAAATTAGAGCTCGCCACGAGGACGTGAGGACGCAGTCACATTTCAAGACGGCAACCTCGAGTTAGGAAGGGTTCGGCCCGACGGTAGGAAGAAACCTATGTCTGCACTTGAAACTGGGAGAGAAAGCATTTTCTTTACAAACACGATACGTTCGTTACAGAACGTTGGCTTCGTAGGCTAGGGAGGGAAACTGCCGGAACAGTAGGCCGGCGAGGCGCTCACAGGAACGATTTCTCGTTTCATGAAATGGCTGGCCCATGCAGGTGATTCCAGCCAACTCAGAGACGGTGAGACACCCATATGATAATCGTTCCGTAATTGCCTCGCTCAAAAATGTTTCATACGAACATTGCGTTGGTCACTGACTTGGCAACGCCCCTTAAGAACATTTCTGGACTCCCAAATTAATTAGAAAAAAGTAACCAATAATGCAATAACTGCCATGAATAGATAAATTAAAGAAGTAAACAAAAGTAATCAAAACAATGGGTATTTCTTTGTATATTATACGGAAGTATTGGACAAATTCAATAATTTTAGTCTGAGCTCATCGGGCAATCAGTCAAATTAATGATTACCAAAAATGTTAGCTTTTGTACTCATAATTAGAAAAATAGAAATGACCTGTTCTCACATTCAATATAAATCTAAATATTGACAAAATTACCTGTCATTTATTGTTAATAAAGGTCCACGCACTTAAGGATCGTCACCGATTCTACTTCAAAATTTCCCGGGCAATACTCGTTCTCGCAGATGAAATTGAATACAGAAAAATCAACATCGAAATTGCGCCTTTATTCTATACGTTTTCGCAAAACAATGTTCTCATGCTAAAATTTTAACAAGTAATTCCAATTCAACCGCAAATTACTAAACCCTAAGATATACAACAAAGTATATAACTTCAGTAAATCTATCATACCGGGCCTTGGGACTGCATGCACATGTGGAAGATCCGCCGGGCCGTTCACCTTCCGATGACAACTATCCGAGAGCTCTCTACAAAGAGACTCTTTTCTATTTTTCTTTTCTTTCACTTACAAAGATCAGTACAAACAAGAGATTTTCTATTTCACACACATGTCAGACCCTATCAAATAAATCAAGATTACAAGATCACTACCAAGAGAACAATCTCAATTAATATGTACAATAGGAATCACTATTTCTGCGCGCAAATCAATTTAGTTACTCAGCCAAACCGCTGTAATGAAATCGATGGTATTATCACGTAGTCTACTAACATGTTGAGTAAAATCACAATACGAAATTATATAAATGTACGCATATTCGTAAGTCAACTAAATATATCTATTAATCATAAAATGAACAATCAGAAGGAATACGACAGAATCCGCGCACCTGCCCGGTTACCATGCCGGCATCCCGACGCCAGATGCGAACAGGAGAACAGTAGGAACAATGTACAACAAAGTGAATAATTTACTCGGCAATATATGGTATTTAAGATCTCGATTATTTGACATTACACGGTTATAGAATCAAGTTTGTAACATTCTCTCCAGTATAAACATTCACCTCGCAAAAAATAATCCAGAGAGAAATGTCAAACTCGGGCCATGACTAGAAAATCTCGTGTCACAAAGAAATACACAATGAAGTCATTTTCATTTTACTATAATGTACTTTTTACTGCTGTACTCACCTGGGATAGGGTAACACCACAAATATATTTCTCTACCGGCGCTCACACCGCCAGATCGAGCACTCACTTCGACACAACTCTCCACACTCCGCTCGTGTCCCTTATATAGATGTTCCAGCATCGACCGGCGGCTATTTTAACTAACTGTGGATCAAGACGCTCCCAGGCAGCACCATCTCTGAGCGATATTTTGTACTAAGTCTGCTTGTAGCATGAATTGCCGCTACGTGGCGTTCGCATCGTTCTCGTTGTTTCCGCGGGACGTTCAAATTGACAAATGTGCAAATTACTGAGAAACAACAATGGAACTTAAAGTAACCCTTCATTTAGGTGTGATTTCAATGTAATACGAAGTGCAATACACGTGATATTCGGCAACTCAATATTCTGTATTAATTTCAAAGCTTTCGATTCCCTGCTTACGCTTTATTCATAACAACTATGTTATGGGTATAGTAAAGCAGAAAGTTTACTAATGATAATTTGCCCAAACTTGGGATGTTTAAAATGGAATAGGAGATGTTCCGGATTGCTTCATTAGGAAAAGAGAATTTCACGACTTGAAATCTACATATGGAAGTAATTCTAATTAAATGTGACAAATGTAAATATGTAACTGGAAATGTATGCCCAGTACATGATCTGAAAGATTATGTTGTGGAACACAGCTGATAGCAAAACTAAGTCTGTAATTATTTGATCAATTGAGCCTAGCGAAGTTCTTGTTTAAAACAATGCAAAACATCGCGTGAGCTGTGGTTAAAATTACATTTCGTATTCCAATCCAGGAGTCAGATCGTAAAGCTAGTTTGCTAATACAGACATTATTTAGAAAGCTAGATTCAATGAAGATATCTATGAGCATAAAAGACAATTATCAGATTTAGTAGACAAGCCTCCATCAGTAGATTATGTATCAACCGAGGATTTATTAGTTATAACGTTATTGAACAGTGTCAGATGATTTCGATAATTTATCATGTTCAATTGAAAACCGTGATGAATTAATTCAATTAGATATTTTGAAAGTAAAGATACTTGAAGGCTCTGAAAATATAAAACGAAAGAATATTGATATGTCGCACGCAATGTTTGCAAAATGTGAAAGTGCTAATAAGAGTACACGTGAGAAAAACAAATTTTATAATTTTCACAAAACAGCAATTAATTCATATTGGAATAATGTTCATTTTAGAAGACGAGAATTAAATGTTTTTCTTGTAATAATATCTTGTAATAATATCATAAGAAAGTGCAATATCCCTCAAATCATTTTTTTAATGTAATATATTTGCCGAACACGAAGACACTAAAAATGCGTTGCCTAATGAATGGTGTTTGGATGCACACAACATATTTGCGGATATAAATTTAAGTTTCAGAAATGTTATTCAATTAATAACACAGGCCTGCGATGAAAAAATACAAGGGAATGGATAGCTTAACTCTATGTATTTCTTGACGCTGATTTAAAAAAAACAATAATGAAAATTTTCTCTTACTTCACGTTTTCTTGAAAAAAATAATGTTACTTGGATTTTTATGAACGTTTACGATATTTTTTTTTTCGGCTTTGAATTTCTTCCCTTCCTGTGTGAGTATCATTTTACCGTGGTGAAACCAACAGAAAATCCCTCTATGACGCCTCCTTGTCGCCGTCACTCCTTCCCCGTCACAATTTCTACCAATAACGTCGCGCAAATCCTTTTCTCAGATCCGAATCCGCTGTTTCCTTCGGCAAGCGTAATCGGCAGTCAATTCGTCTCAATTTTTCTTTTATGTGTAGTGTCGTGCGTGCACTGTAGTGGCAAGTGGAAACTGCACCACATAAATAATTCTAACGGTTCCTTTCCTCTGAGCGTTTCGTGAAACATGGCTTCGAGTTCTAGACGTGACAACTTGCTAGATGACTTTTGTTGCATATCCGGCGAATACAGTGTTATTAAAAATCGCAAGAGGAGCCTCACAAACTATAAGGCAATTTTCTCTTGCGTATTTTTGCATGAAAATTGGGGACCAGGACAAATCATGGGCTTCTCATAAAGTTTGTGTGCAGTATCTCAATGATATACGTTTCTTGCTCAAGAAAGGAAGACTGCTTGACGATTTGGAATTCTTATGACATGGAGGTGGCTGATAAACCGCTCTGATTGTTACTTTTGTTCCTGCCATGTCTGTGGGTATAACCGCAAATATATCAAAAGCTGCTCTCTTGGTCTGATGACATTCCATTGCCGAAACGTCCTCATCTCGCCCATCGTTTCTCATGGACCTGGTGTGCCAGTGCCCTTGCCTCCAATTGAATTGCCAGTCATCTCTTCAGAGCCTTCATACTCGGAACGTCAGAAGTTCAAGGCTCCTATACCGGATGTAAACCCTCTGAAGACGATTCACCTTAGCCCTTCTCTTAGGTTGAACTTAACGACCTGCCTATAGATCTGGCTTTCGAAAGAGGTAGCTGAATTATTGGGTTGATTGAGAAAAAAAATTACTGGCCAAAGAAACCTTTTATAATGGTACAGAAATCGACAAAAGGAATTTGTTATGTAATTTGAGGAACAAAAGATGGTCTATTATTCTGATGGTTCCCAACTGATGAGCAAATTTAATATCACCTATGATAAAGATGAATAGAGGCTGTTTATAGATTCATTGAAAAGGAACCTCAACTTTCCTGCTTCATCACGGAAGCAAGAATGCATTTGTGCCAGTTAGACACTCGGTGCATTTAAAGGAATGCTATGAAAACATCGCTCTCGTGCTCAACAAAATAAAATATGCCGACCACAGTTGGAGCATTTGCGGTGATTTGAAAGTTATACCCAGTTTCTTGGTCAACAAGGAGGATATATAAATTTCCCTGGGATGTACATACAAAATTGTTCAAGAGGAATCCTTTTCAAATATTTTTTAGCAACAATAAGGAATCTTACAAAAAATTCTGTCGTGATGAAAAACAAATGGAGGTCGTTTTCGACATCAGCACACCAAATAACATAACAATAAGCGAAAACTTCTCTTGTATTTTTCAAAAGCATCAATTTCGCGAGCCTGTGTAATCAAAACTTGAAACTAGCGACAGATCAAATTGCTTCTATGGAAGGTCGTGGGAACATTTTTCTGTATATTCTGAATAGAATGAATGAAGATAAATTAACATAATGTTGGTGAGTGTCTCTTATGTTGTAGATAAACAGAAGAATTTATTGCCAGTCACAAAAATTACCAATAGAGAAAATAGAGTAATTGTTAATAAATATTCTGGGAAGATAAGATGAAACGGAAATACAATAATGAAAGCAAAATAAGATAATATTTGTCAGGTACTACACAGGACGTCCAGGGAGGAAACCTCGAAACTTCGCAAAAAGCTCTTAAGGCAAAATGTTGCCTCATAAACTCTTTGGATATTCCAAATAGCTGAGCCGCAATAAGGACTCAAAAGTGTATTTGAAAAAATATTTTCCGTGCAAAAATTCGCATCGCAGAAACAGATAAACACTCCAGAAACATGTAAATTGTTTATTATTTTCAAAAGAAATGAATATATTTCTTCAGAAAGAAAATTAACACAAAAATAAAAAAGCACCCAATTTACACAATTCGACTGCTTTTGGGCGTTGGCCAAAGACAGGCAATCAGTCAGTAAGACGGACGGACAGACAGACGTTTTGCAGTCAATCAATACTTCGGTATCAAAGGCCCACAAAACATGAATTCTGACTATACGACGTGTTAGAGCAAATAATTTACTACATACAGGAACCAGATATATAAACTTTTTCGTTACCAGGGCCCGGCAATAGGTTTCTCTGTAGTAAAAAAAGCGATTTTCCGGGGTACAATACTTTATCTCCTTACGAAGTAAAGCGAGGAAGTAAAAAATTGTATTCAGAATGTTTTGTGGGTTACCTGTGGTGATATGTGTGGTCCCTATTCCATTTTAAGCCATATTTGCTGTACCCGAGGAAAAAAGTAAAGAAAACTTTTTGAACCCGAGCTTGAGAAAAAATAAATTGCTTTTTTGCGCCATTATTATGCAGATACTGCTCTTTTTTTCACAAATTGTACCTAACGTTTTTTAATGATCTAACATTTTAGAACAGATTTGATTCAGGAAAGAGTATACGTTAATATTTTACTTGTGAAATGTTTTTTCTTTTGGAATATTTAAACATACACAGTTCTCCGATAATGAGACCTCCGTTCTTTAGCGGCCTTGGCTGTATTCGAGAAAAAATAAAGAAAAGATTGGGACCGAGAAAATCGTTGTTAAAATATGTCTATATTTCATGCAAAAATATACGGAAACTATTATACATGACCTCATTGAAAGATCTTTCTTTGAATAATATATTCAATTTAAAAAAATAGGTATCTTTAATAACATAGTTGAAAGAAGGCGTCTAAAAAAATCAATTGCTAATTAATAATTAATTAAAAGAAACAGTAACTGACAATTACTAAGCATTCCGAAATAGGTTTTGAAACGCGTAGAAAGTCATAACATACCGTACTTTGGACATATTCTGACAATAGAAAATTTTACTAGTGGTGCTACAAGAACACATACTTTTACGCATTGTTTCTAAATGTGCAACTTTCGAAAATTCAGATAGTGCAACGAAAATTAGACCTGCGCCGTGCTTTGAAGCGTTCCATGTTCTATCCGAAGACAAAATTCGAAGAAAAAATTTGGAATGGTTTTTGAGAATTTTTTAAAATAAATTACGTAAATTCCAAGTACAAATTATGCAAAAACTACTAATTTTTTAAAAATTGTTTATGACCTTTTTTAAAGACCTGACTTTTTAGAACATTTTTAAGGCAAAAATCTGTATCAGTTTTGTGGTTTTGAGTAGTTTAATTTTTGCAATTTTCGAAAATACAGAGAGTACGCCGGAAATAAGACTTGTACCATTTTTTTATCGTCCTCCGATACATACGAAGAGAAAATTTAAAGAAAAATTCAAAGAGATTTTTGAGGAAAAAGTGTTTCAAAGAAAATTAAAACTTGCTTATATTTCACCTAAATGCACGCAAAAACTATTAGTATTCTTGACCTTATTTCAATATCTTTCTTTAAAGAACAGCCTTTTAATGCGGAAAAAGCTCTAGCTTCAATAATGTAGTCGTAGGAAGATGCCGAAAAAAGTTGAAGTTTTGCATCCTTCGTGAAATAAAGAATTTCAGCAAAAAAGAGACCTGCACTATTCCGCTATCCGCTTTACAAAGTTTACTAAAAAAATTGGAGCCAATTTTTAGAAAATTATGAAAATGTTGATTCTTCTTATAAAGTACCCCCCAAAACCAAAATATCAGCTTCAAACTTAGAGGATTTGGAGTTCATTTAAATCGTTCGGAAAATATCTATTTTGAAGAAAATTGGCTGAACGGGTTATGTGATAGTATTGACTATCGGACGTACGGACAAACATACAGACAGACGTTTCGATGTCAATCGATTTTTCGCTAATAAAGACCCACAAAACTTGGAGTCTTACTTCACAACGTGTTAAAGGAAGTAATTTACTATATTGTGGCGTCACCAATTAATTAAGTATAATTTTATTGTGGCATCGCCAATAACAAAATAATTTCTACATCTAATGACAGCTCCCGCCGCGGCAGAAGTGGGTCGAGGGACACTGCCCGTGCCGCGGAGGCCCTTTCGATACGCAGCTGAGCGGAGACGCGCCGCATTCAGGCCCTTTTTTCAGAGGCGACTCGTTTATTGCCCTCATAAAATGGAAGGCCGGAGCCCGGTCGGACAATGCACGCCCTCGCGCCCCCTCTTTTGGCACCACCCTGGGAAGGAAGGCGGAGCCCCCCGGAGCGGTTGGCCGGGTGTCAATTAAGACGACGACGCATTTACAACACGTCGTGAACGAAACCTTTCTCGGCCATCAACCGATCCCCTTCCAAACAATGCCCGCCCCCGCACCCGTTTTGGCACGCGCCTGGGCTAGGCACCCGAATTCCCGCAGGGGCTGTTTACAAACTAAATACAGTAGGCTGTCGATTAGCCCATGCCGACCGTCGAGGGCCCGTGAAAATGCGCTCCTGCTCGAACACGTGTCCAGACAGCTGCCAAAAGTTTCTGGAACCGTTGACAAAGGGAAGCGAGCGAGAGAGAGAAGCCGGTGTCAGACAGAGAACAATCTACGGAAAAATACGGGAAAATTGCCACATGATTGGTTAATCAGAATTCTGCGACGCAGCCACCCTCAGCCAATGGGAAGCTTCGCCACGAGGGAAGGGAGAAATTCAGAGCTAGAAACATTTTGGGAAGGGGAAAGGGAGTTCTTTTAAAAACGTGATGCACAGTGGAAATCAGGACACACTTCTAAGATTTTTTCGGCGACACTTCTAAGATTTTTTCGGCGACACTTCTAAGATTTTTTCGGCGACACTTCTAAGATTTTTTCGGCGACACTTCTAAGATTTTTTCGGCGACACTTCTAAGATTTTTTCGGCGACACTTCTAAGATTTTTTCGGCGACACTTCTAAGATTTTTTCGGCGACACTTCTAAGATTTTTTCGGCGACACTTCTAAGATTTTTTCGGCGACACTTCTAAGATTTTTTCGGCGACACTTCTAAGATTTTTTCGGCGACACTTCTAAGATTTTTTCGGCGACACTTCTAAGATTTTTTCGGCGACACTTCTAAGATTTTTTCGGCGACACTTCTAAGATTTTTTCGGCGACACTTCTAAGATTTTTTCGGCGACACTTCTAAGATTTTTTCGGCGACACTTCTAAGATTTTTTCGGCGACACTTCTAAGATTTTTTCGGCGACACTTCTAAGATTTTTTCGGCGACACTTCTAAGATTTTTTCGGCGACACTTCTAAGATTTTTTCGGCGACACTTCTAAGATTTTTTCGGCGACACTTCTAAGATTTTTTCGGCGACACTTCTAAGATTTTTTCGGCGACACTTCTAAGATTTTTTCGGCGACACTTCTAAGATTTTTTCGGCGACACTTCTAAGATTTTTTCGGCGACACTTCTAAGATTTTTTCGGCGACACTTCTAAGATTTTTTCGGCGACACTTCTAAGATTTTTTCGGCGACACTTCTAAGATTTTTTCGGCGACACTTCTAAGATTTTTTCGGCGACACTTCTAAGATTTTTTCGGCGACACTTCTAAGATTTTTTCGGCGACACTTCTAAGATTTTTTCGGCGACACTTCTAAGATTTTTTCGGCGACACTTCTAAGATTTTTTCGGCGACACTTCTAAGATTTTTTCGGCGACACTTCTAAGATTTTTTCGGCGACACTTCTAAGATTTTTTCGGCGACACTTCTAAGATTTTTTCGGCGACACTTCTAAGATTTTTTCGGCGACACTTCTAAGATTTTTTCGGCGACACTTCTAAGATTTTTTCGGCGACACTTCTAAGATTTTTTCGGCGACACTTCTAAGATTTTTTCGGCGACACTTCTAAGATTTTTTCGGCGACACTTCTAAGATTTTTTCGGCGACACTTCTAAGATTTTTTCGGCGACACTTCTAAGATTTTTTCGGCGACACTTCTAAGATTTTTTCGGCGACACTTCTAAGATTTTTTCGGCGACACTTCTAAGATTTTTTCGGCGACACTTCTAAGATTTTTTCGGCGACACTTCTAAGATTTTTTCGGCGACACTTCTAAGATTTTTTCGGCGACACTTCTAAGATTTTTTCGGCGACACTTCTAAGATTTTTTCGGCGACACTTCTAAGATTTTTTCGGCGACACTTCTAAGATTTTTTCGGCGACACTTCTAAGATTTTTTCGGCGACACTTCTAAGATTTTTTCGGCGACACTTCTAAGATTTTTTCGGCGACACTTCTAAGATTTTTTCGGCGACACTTCTAAGATTTTTTCGGCGACACTTCTAAGATTTTTTCGGCGACACTTCTAAGATTTTTTCGGCGACACTTCTAAGATTTTTTCGGCGACACTTCTAAGATTTTTTCGGCGACACTTCTAAGATTTTTTCGGCGACACTTCTAAGATTTTTTCGGCGACACTTCTAAGATTTTTTCGGCGACACTTCTAAGATTTTTTCGGCGACACTTCTAAGATTTTTTCGGCGACACTTCTAAGATTTTTTCGGCGACACTTCTAAGATTTTTTCGGCGACACTTCTAAGATTTTTTCGGCGACACTTCTAAGATTTTTTCGGCGACACTTCTAAGATTTTTTCGGCGACACTTCTAAGATTTTTTCGGCGACACTTCTAAGATTTTTTCGGCGACACTTCTAAGATTTTTTCGGCGACACTTCTAAGATTTTTTCGGCGACACTTCTAAGATTTTTTCGGCGACACTTCTAAGATTTTTTTGAGAGCTAATTTTTTGTTACTTCGAGATACTTTTAAGATACTTCGAGAGAATTCCAAGATACTTCTTGGTTGCTAAATTTGCTTGATTACTCAGTTACTTACGATCGGGACGCGAGTTTGGGAAAGACTTTCCCAGAGTCGAATTAGTTAGGACACGACTAGTGGACTTGTCGCGGAGGAAACTCGGGCGGGAGACTACTGGATCCCGCGCCGTTTCCGCATCGGCCCGCCAGCCTTTGCCGCCTCCCGCGTCGGGCCCATTGACAGCCCACCGCGTTACGTCAACGCCCGTGGCCACTCGCCCCACTGAGCCTGCTCGAGCCGGCGACCTGGGATTGCCGCTGCCTGCCGAGAGGGGACGCGCCGCAGAAGGTCAGCGACCCGGGACTGCCGCCGCCCCTGCTTCGAGGCTGCCGCCCGGCCCGCCCGCGGAGACAACGCAGCCACTGGTGAAAAACTACGAGACGAAGCCGTCTCGCAGAACAATCGTAACGGCGAGAAATTGCAAGTGGCCGCGCTCAGGCCCTGCAGACCTTAAATGATGAATAGCACGTTTCATCAAAGAGTAAGCCTAATATGTTAGCCTTAAGGGAATTAACAACTAGTAATTAAGATAACCAGCTCACAGAGTAGATTTAGTAAAAAACTTGCGTCGCCCTTTGCGACATGTAACTTCCCTGGCAGCTCTTGGTGCCAGGAATAAACTATTATTTGTTACAAATGACTGTGCTAATTCATGACCTCCCAACACTTCCATCCAGTCACATTTCAGGAGCTGAACCTGGCGCCCTCCCCCGCTCACATTAGGTTTGTTTACAATATATCTACAGGAACATGATTTATCCATTTTTTTCCTTTCCAAGGCCCCGGCAATACGAGTTTTTCTGTTGGAATGGCATAGACTTTCCCGTATTAGTTTTCTATTTCCATTGGTCTCGGTTAGCTATTCGAACTTGCCAAATATTCTTGCCTGCTGCCACCTATCGCCGCCCAAAATACATTTTTTTACGTATTCTTAATTTTTCGGTTTTCTAATTGTAGAGCGGAAATATTATTTTATGAACATTAAAACCTCGACCTAAATGGCAATTTTCATTGAAAAATTTAGAGCCGTTTTTAAAAATGGGCGTTTATGCGTTATGGTTAATTCAAAATTTGAAGCTCTTTTTCACAGAAAATTTTTGAGTTTTCGATAAATTTAATTTGAGAATATTTTAAGTAATTTAACTCATAAATATAATAGTGTTTACAAATTGCCGGAAATGTGCATAACGACGGCGAGGGAGATCTTTCAAAAAATTTACATTTGTGTAATTTTTGGAAAAAAAATACACCGAAATTAACTTTTCGTCATATTAAAGAATGCAATAGCGCTATCTGTTCGAAACGATTAAAGAACAAATTTGGAGCCGTTTTTGAGAAAATGGCGTTTAAGCGTTTCTGAAAATGCGGAGTTTTGAGCTAGTTTTCATAGAAATCGTTAGAGTTTTCGAGAAAATTTATATCACATTATTTAAAGCACGTATACTCATAAATACAATAATGTGAACAAATTACCGCTAGTATAAATATTTACGAGATGAGAGGTAAGTCAAAACAAATACATTTTTGTAATTTAAAAAATAGAAAAGAAAAGAATAAAGCATAATGGCTTTTATGTCATCTTATAGATTACATTTACACTATCCCTACAAAAAGTTAAAAGAAAACATTTGGAGAACGTTTCTGAGAAAATTTTCAAAATACCGGGGGGCTTTAAGAAAAGTACCTCCAAATTTTGAAAAATGTTCTCAAAATCAAAATCAAAGTTCAAAATCTCAGATTTTCGACTTCAGTCGTATGGACTGGGGTTTCTTCAACGTGGAAAAAATCTTACGCATGGTTAGGCGCTAGCAGACCCCAGACGGACGGAGAGAAGGGCAGACGGACGGTCGGACAAATGGACAGACGGAGAGATACACAGACGGACTTTTGAAAAAAAAAAAGCACTTTTTTGGTATTTCCGTTAAAATCTAGAATTCGATTTTCCGCAGCATTATTTAACTTTCCCTATGCTACGTATATTTCTTCGTATATACGTACGTACACGGACAAGTAATAACGAAGTAAGGCTCTTCTTACTCTTCTTACGAAGTAAGGCTACAAAATAAAACTTGTCCCCAATGTTATTGTTATGAGGAGTTCGAATGGCCAACTATTCCTGACTTTAATTATAGAAAATGTTAATATATAACAAAACTTATTGTTACTGTTTTATAATTTATTTTTACTTATTGGAAATGAGCCGCGTCTTATCGGTGATTGTAATTTTTCCGGGGGGGGGGGGGGGGGGTCAAGCATGCCTTACAGGTGCGTTACAGAGGGAGAGGAGGTATTCAAAATAAACCAAATTTTGTTACATGATTTGTAGAAGACTCCTATGTTATAATTGTGGACAGGCAGTGTGTTGGAGACACCAGCGACAATATTGGTGTCACCCCCTCCCACCAATTCAACATATGCATTTGAATTATAGAGCATACTAATGGTATTATAAGTAAATATTTTGATCATGTCTGTCAAAATTATTTTGTATTCAGCTAATTAAAAAGTTACTGGAAATGTCCTTGGTGGGCGAATGTTAATAATAATAACAATAATAATAACAATAACAGTAATAATAACAGTAATAATAACACTAATAATAATAATAATATTTATATTATTATATTTATAATAATTAATATTTATAATATATTATTATTATTATTATTATTATTATTATTATTATTATTATTATTATTTATAATGAGGGGTGCACTCAGAGGGGACTCATGAGGTTTCACCCCCCCCCCTATCCTGAAGCCAATACTAAAAAATGAACTAGCCTTTATGAATATACAATACTAACAAAAGTCAGTCAAGATATCAATTGTTTACATTATAAATATTAACTATAATGTAACAAATAAAAATACATTTTTTATTCAGCATAAATGAAAAATCCTTTATAAGAAACATTAACTGGCTGGAGATTATACTTGCAGCCCTGCCCTCTCTTACCTCAAGAAAAATCCTGGGTGTGCTTCTGTTTATAATGAAAATGTATCTCATTTAATGGAATAGCACTGTATGCTTGAAAATAATGTCAAATAATTCAAAAAAAACTTGAATTAAATTACAGTATTATACAGTATCATTACAGTATACAGTATATTACAGTATATTACAGTATCATTAAAATTAGCCAATGCAATCTTTAATGTAAACATGCAAATTGAAGTTTTACTGTTGGAATCACACCTACGATGGTACCAGGGTGAACCACATCTTCTGCTCCCACTTAAAATTGTCACTGCATGCAAGGACAGTTTTTTTCTTCATATTTACAAATATTTATGAAGAAATGTGGTTCATAAGCATATATATGCACACACATTTTTTTGACACACCCCTGGAATCAGTTGGTCTAATTTGCGTTTCTCCTTGTAAAGATCAAGTTACAGATCTGATAGAGCTCTTAGTGATTTATTTCCTTCCCTAAGAATTTGAACTTAAGATTGGAAAATAATTAATTGGTGAGTATCACTACCAATATTCAAACAACAGAAACATTTTTCGAATACTTGTTACCTAAGCTGGACTCGTGTGAAAACTTTGCACTCTATAAATAAATGTATTAAAAGTGAAAATTATGTTCTTCATGATAGAATCCAACTTCTGAACAATCAGCCCCTGAAATATGTTTTAATATTCTAGGCCAGATACTATGTGAGAGTAACCATTCCAATACTGTTAAGTGTTGAAATTCAATTGAACGGAAATAAAACAGTCTCCTTAAATTTATTATGGAAGATTATTTCTGTCTTTTTACTTCAATTTACTTTCCCATGGATTTTATGTTTCTACACATTTCTTACTATCCATACTTTGGAATGGGAGCACCCAAAAGAACTAAATCTTGAAAAGTAATACAAAGTTCAGGAAGATGAATTTTGTAGAATATTGCTTAAAAAACATAATTTGTGTTCCACTTGAACTCCACTCCACCTGCATTCCACCTGCACTCCACCTGCCCCCACCAATCCCCCTTCACTTCCCTACATGTTCCTACCAGTCCCTCAACATTTCCCCAACTATCCCCCCAAAGTTGTGTCCCCCAAAGAATTCACATGTCCCCTCAAAACTTGTCCTTTGCGACCCAGAAACCTGAAATGATGCATAATTCCCAAGCTTTATATAATGTGTGTTGCAATAATCTGTTTTTAGTGTCATAATCTTCAAACTTCAATTTTTCTCATTTTAAATTTGTTGGATGTAGGACTGGGGAGTAATTCCTTATTCAGCAGCAGCATACTTACAGGGTTTTTTGTTGATGGTTTTCTTATAAATTGTCGTAAATTGTCATCTGTGCTTAGTATATTATACATAGATATGATTTGTTGAATCTTAAAATGTATATTTGTTGAAAATGTAAAAGTAACCATTTTAAAAATTATTACATTTCCAAATTTTTATGTTGTGTAAATGAGTAGAGAATTTAAGACTAAATATACTTATTATTAAGTAAATATTTCCAAAGAACTCTTGAGCTAATAAGGTGCTTTATTAAAGACCTTACCTTGGTAAATGGGTGATGTGGGAATTTAGAGTTTAAGAATACATTTACATGGGGGCAACTGAATCCACTTCGTACATTTTTCCTTCATAAGTTATTAAAAAATATAATAAATATTATGCCTTTTGATCTTTATTATAGGCAAGAGTTTGCATTGTATTTAGTATTTTCTTGCAAAAAGGCAGTGCAAACAAAACAAGTATATCTATGTAACATGGATCAGACTAAGTTTCTACTGCTAAGCTCTCGAAGCACAGAATATTTTGATTATATTGACCCTATCTTGTGTTGTTTTCAGCATGCCAAATTTTCTCATAACAATTTTTATAAGTGAAATATTCTTTTACACTTAAAAAAATAAACATTTATAAATTTTCAAAAATAAACATATTCATATAATGAGTAAAATAACATCAATTAATTCAGCATACACACACAAACACACACATGCACACGCGCACACACACACACAAATATATAAAACCTTAAGTGGGGAACAAATTCCCCACTTAAGGTTTATTTATCAAAAACGCATTTTTGTTCCTACTCATGCTGTTTTCCGCAGCAGACAAAGAAATAAAAGGAATTTGCAATTTGTTATGTAATTTTTTTCGGAAATAAAAAGTGATATCTTCCTTGTTAATATTTTAATCAATTATAAATTGATTTGCCTGATTATACAACCCAGTTATTTCTACTTGTTCTGATATTCTTATTTATTTATTTAAGGTCAAAGTACATTTAAAAGATGTGTGATATATTATGATTGGTTCAATCTGTACACAGTTTCTTGAGCTCTGGGATCTCTGTCCTAACTCATAGGCATATTAAGTTGAATTATGAATACAAGTAGCAATGAATGTTTTTGGCAAGAATTGGTTTGAAAATATTTGCTCTATGTAATAAAAGCTGTTTTAAAGGCAATCAGCTACAGATTTTGGCTGTTAAGTTGAAATAGTGTAACTAAAACTTTTAGCGTGTGGGGAAATATTCAGTCTGCTACTTTTCTTCCTCATAGTAATCTAAGCAAAAACAGGTATCTTCTCTAAAAAACACATTCATGAATGGAGGTAGTGTCAGTTGACTGAAATCTATTTATCATTCACGTGTTTCTAGTAAACAAGATTAAGAACCGCCCTAAAACCATGCCACTCAGGGCAGATAGTTCTTTTTGTCTCCCATTTTAACTCTCCCTTCCATCTACTCACACCAAAGGCAGGAGAAAGAATGAAAATGAATTTTTCTATATTCAAAGTCAATATCAGTATTCTGTTGAAATGTGATAATTAATTAAAAGTAATAATATAGCAAGAAAAAATGAAACTAAATAGGAACTTCTGATGCAAATATTATACTCCAAAATTATTGAACATCTACTTTCCATTGTGAGAACATGTGAATGAATACAGTAACAAATTTTCCCATTATCATGTCCAATGAATAAAATATTGTCAATCCATTAATAAGCTGAAAACAAATCCACTTGTTGAGACTATTTTAAGTGCAATAAATTTGCTATTTTTGATATCTCTTTTTGATATTAAAATCAACTTTAAGAAAATCCGACTAAAAAATTCACTCCCAGCAATAAGAACAAATATTTCTATTTGGCCTAAATTTTAATATTAAAAGAATTCAATAAATTAGGACTAATGGCTGAATATTATTACATTTTAAGAAATACGGTACTGTTCTTGTAATAATATATATGCGAACATTGTTTCTAAATCCTTCTACACTGACTTAAATGTATTTAAACTTAAATGAATTTTCTCAGACCAAACTGAATATTCAGTCTTAGGTTGTAATTGATGATGAAACAGTGCAAATTGTGCAAACACATTGTGCCCACTGAGAACTGAATTTAGAACCTAATGCATAGAAATTTTATATACCAAACATATAAATGTTGGAGGATCATTTAACTCATTTATAACAATTGCTCCAAAAATAAGACAGTGATCTTCAACATCGTTTTTTCTTAGTTCAAATGTTTTCTATTATAAATTTTATATTCTTAACAGATGTAACATCCTAAACAAAACATGTAAGCAATTTTTGGAATTCCTGATAGCTAGATGTTTATTTGGCTGAGATCGCTAAAACATACACACTTGTCCACCTGTATTGAAGTATGGTGATGGTTTAGATCTTTGTTTAAAACCATGCTTAACTGCTGTATGTCTATGGTTAAATTGGAGGGAGTGGCTGCTGTAAAGCAATTTCAATGAAGTATGGATAGAAATGGATAGAAATTATGGCATATTCACTCAGATTCCCAGAGGCATCAATATCAGGTACATATAATTACGCAGTCATCATTATTCTCTGAAGACAAGATCATCATTCTTTTCTATAATAGCACTAAAGACAATGATAGTTATCACTGCCAGTAAAAACGTCCTTAGGTGCCATTATTATACATCCAATTCTGAAGGCATTAGTAAACTGATAAATGTAATCACCCATTGCACCTGCTTGAGTAGAGTGCAAAACAAAAGCCTATATTTCCTTTTCTTTCAAAATAGAAAGTAAAAAGTTCCAAGCACTTTGAATATTCTTAACATAATTATAAGCAAAATCAACAAATCGTTACATGAAAAAGTAAACAGTTCAATAATTCAAATTCACAGGTCACAAAACAAGTAAGGTATAATTATTTCATAGCCAATGATTTACCTATTTTGCTGGAGAAAGTGCAAGTTTGAAGTGTGGTTTATGTATGATAAAGCTTTGTCTCTTTTGTATCATGGCTGAGAACAACTAACAGACACATTTAAAAGGTAATTGATTGATTGGGTTAAAGAACATTATGATTGATATTATTGGTTGACTAATACATATACAACATATTGATTGACTAATTCAGTGAACAATTTTACTTATTAATGTTGTATACAAAGGGCTAAGCTCTAGATAGTCCTATACCGCATTTACAACAAAAATAAACTAATCTTACCATTGATTGAACTCTCACCATGTTCAATATTACATTTTGTGAGAGTATTGTGGTGCTGGTATAAAAATGACTGTACTGTGGAGATATTTCTACTTTGCACTGTGACAAAGAATATCAGATTGAAACCTTTTTCATCTTATTTCTCACAATGAATGAATGCAACATCACAAACTGACAGCAAAACAAACAGTTTGAATGTACCTTATGTACCCCTGATTCAATGGCAATTTGTAGTTTTACTATCAATTTTAATTTATGAAATAATTTTTATATTAACTAAATAATTCCTCAAATAATTTGAGAGAAAAAGTGAAAAAAGTAAATTCTTACTACTACACAAGCTTCTACTGCACATCTTTGCTGAAACAATACACTTTTAATTCAGAGAGGTAAATTCTTGGCTATGGTTTATCATTTAATATAAAATATTAGTTGGATCTAACACTTTTCTGCTTTTTTAAATATATTTTTATTATGTATCCTTCTTCAGCTTAATAATTCATTCCAAGGGATTGAAATACATAATTAATACAATCTAAAAATAGACAGAAATCAGAAACTAAGGATTTCCAGAAAGGATCCTTCAAAAAATGTTATTACAAACTGAAAAACAAAGAAATATAGTAAACGCAATTTAGTGGCCCCTCATTGTAAGGTAAACTTACTATAAGATTAAATATTTCTGGCCCTGAAAATGCTACTATAAAAATAACATATTTCCATATCCTTTTTAGTATTATTTACTCTATGAAATAGTTATTTATTCTGATCATTCAAGGTAAGTCAGTCTGTGACTAAATAGCAATTCTACAGGACATTACATTGTTGGGTCAAGGTTTGCACTTTCCAACAAAGCAAAATTCCAGTTCTTCATGGCCAAGAAAGAGAGCATGGAGCAAAGCGTAATGACACTTTGCAGACTGAGAAGTAGTAGTGCAAACATTATTTTTTTTTAATGTATTTCAAGCATTTTTTTCTCAGATGTTCTACTCACACTGTTCACTCTCATTCACTAGAACTGTACTCTTCACTGACTTTTTCTTCAGACATAAAAAGAAAATAAATCATGGATATAAAATTAGTGCATTCTGTTATTGAAATTGTCAATTCCCCATTTAGTATAAACTTTCATTTATGGTAAAAATGACGGCCTCAAGGATAACCCTAAATAGCGATTTCACTCTGGTTGAATGTATTACTTAGCTAATTAAAAAAGATGTTGAAGGTCATTAGAATAAAGATTTAATATATAGATAATCATTTGGAGATTAACCAAGATTGTAGGAGTACCTCACAAGATAAAAGAGGGGAAGAAAAATTAGACGAAAGATAATTAAAAAGCAAATTTGAAGATGTTCTATTGATAATTCTTTTAAAATTTGCTTATTATTGATGAACCATGAGGCCCTAAAAATTTGTCATAGAAATTTATTTTGTATTAATTTTTAAAGATAAGTTTTAGCAGTAACTTTCTATACTGGGCAAACATATGTTACTGAAGGTCAAATTATATATTTAAAAATTATTATAGTTCATTCTGTCAATAATTTAGAATTTTTTGTTTATCCATACATGTAATTTTATTATGTTGTTATGAGTGTTATTAGCCATTGTTTTGTGGCTTTTCCAGATTAATTTTGTGTATTTTAAATTCATCAAAATTAGCAGGGAAGGAAATTAAAGGGATTAAATTATTGGGAAGCATTTAAATGTTGATTTTTAATTACTAGCAAAATACCCGGTTGCCTGGGCTTTTCTTACATCCCATTCTTCGGAAAGAGAATAAAGATCAATTTGATATAAACCATGGTGTTTAGGTTATTATTTTTAATGTAATTGGGTCAAATTTTTAAAAAATTCTGTAATTTGCTTCATTTTATTTTACTGTACATTGCTATTAGATTAAAATTTTGAATCTTACATACTGTGACTGGCCTCTAGTGGATCTATTGGGTATCAGTTCAGATACACTGCTACTGGCTTCTGATGGAATATATTAGGAACCAATCTACTCTTAGAGACAGGCAAAAAATAATGATTGTGGTGCATCTACCAACACATTATTTAAATTATATATTTTACGCAATTATGTTGTATTAATCTTTACCAAACAAGGACACTGCAACAATTCTGAAGAAGAACCTGTAAAACTTTTGTATCTATTCAAACACTCCTTTTCATAGTATCGATGTCTGTTGTGTCGTTAAATTCACTGATAGATTAAGGGATCAATAGATTAGAGAATTGATGGGGCAAATATTTTAAGGAGGAGATGGTGGGTTGAGATAATTGGTAATTTATTCTCTTTAGCCAATTATTACAACAAGAAATAAGAGAATTTAATTCACCTTGGAGATTGTCTCTTCCTAAAACAATTTCATTAAAAAGTAAATATTGCAATTAATCAGTAAAACCAGTGAAGCCACAACAGCATATACTTTCTTGTATTACTCATAATGATTATACAAAATATGTTACAACTTTGACTCTATTAATACTGCAGCCATATATTGAAAAACTCTTTACCAAACAAAGTGAGGGAAATTTAAAAAATACATAGGTACCTTTAATTTTTGAAAATTCAAAGGTTTTAATGAAAATGGCACTTATATCACACAATTCAGTATATTCTGTTCTTTTGTCAGCAAAAATTTGGAGATGATTTTGAGTACATTTTGTGTTTGTGGAAAATGGTGTCAAACTTACTTAATATTAGCAGAAAACTACTTATATTTCGAAAATAGTATACACAAATTAAAACTCTAATTTTGAAGAAAAGACTTCGCAAAGAAAAGTTATCTTTGTTAATGGGTGTTCAGGGGTGACAAAAAACGTTTAAACATTTCCAAAATTGTAGAAAATCCAGAGATTTTTTATTTATTTGATTATGGACAATATTGTCATTAAAAAAAAAAAATACGACATAAATAATAGACTTTTGCCACTGGAGAGTAAAAACTGTATGTGATGTATGGGGATGAATTACTATGTGCACGCATTTGCTTGAGCTCTGGAAACCCTTCCCCACCTTTCAACCATAATAGTTGAATAATGAATAAAATAGTAACAAAGCAATTTTAGTAATATTTGAAAATAGACATTTTCCCCTCCTGAGTTATAGAAAATTGTTTGCATTGGTAAACAAACTACAGAATTGTTTGTATCTATAAGAAAACAGAAATCTATATCCCAAGGTCTACTCCTCGCACAACTAGCAAATGGTGAGCTCAACAATACATCTGCATGGTGAAGGTACTTTAATGTGCAGAACGCATGGGGACCTTTCAGCATTTGCTCAATGGATCAGGGAAACTGGGCAAAAAGTTGATTGAGTTGGGGTCATTGGCCCGAAAGCTGAAGTACATTACTTGTTACAGGCATATTAAGTCTTTTTAAAATTATACAATTCAAATGTAAACTAATACATTATATGTATATCATTGTTAAAATAAATATTATCTTCTGTCTTTATGGTTAGTAAGCAGTGTAGTCTCTAATTGTATAGAAATATTAATGCAGCAGAAAATACTTTACTTTTAACTTAAATTTGTATATCAATTTTAATTGTTTAATGTCATCTGGTAATGAGTTGTAAAGTGACAAACTTGTATTATGTATGGCTTTCTTGTAATGAGCTGTTGGTACTGACAACAGATAAATGTGACTTCTACGATGTATGTTGTAATTATGAATATCAGGATTGCGTAAAAATATGTTCCCGTAATTAAGTATGTCAGTTTTGACAAAATCATCAGATTCGTAAATCAATAGGCAAGGCAATGGTAAGATTCAAAGATCAATAAAGGGAGACTTATGAGAATCATGTGGTTATTATTCAAATAATTCTTTCTCCAATCAAATATTCTGGGTACTATAGGATGAGCTGTTCCAGAATATTATGCCATAAATAGAAGATTATGCCATTTATTTTCATCTAGAATATTATGTCATAGAATATTATGCCAGAAATAAGGCAATATCTCAGGCGGGAATATGCATTTGCAAAATATATATGTAACAAGTTGCATGAAGATGACAGAGTTTGATCTGCAGAACATAAAGAACTAAATTTAGTGTTTAATTCAGTTTTTAAAGTTTAAATGAAAATCGAACGAGTGTCATTTTTATGAACGTACTTTACAACTTGGATTATACGGCTTAGAGTAAGTATCCCAGAATCAAGAAAACTTGCACAGAATACCCTCCACCTTAGCATGTAATTTTAACTGTTTTTGACGATAAATCTATATCTATTTATCTAGTATATATAAATAAAAGGGAAGCGGCGGCGATAGTATATGTAAATAAAGAACAAATATTTCTATTTGGCCTAAATTTTAATATTAAAAGAATTCAATAAATTAGAACTAATGGCTGAATATTATTACATTTTAAGAAATACGGTACTGTTCTTGTAATAATATATATGCGAACATTGTTTCTAAATCCTTCTCCACTGACTTAAACGTATTTAAACTTAAATGAATTTTCTCAGACCAAAATGAATATTCAGTCTTAGGTTGTAATTGATGATGAAACAGTGCAAATTGTGCAAACACATTGTGCCCACTGAGAGCTGAATTTAGAACCTAATGCATAGAAATTTTATATACCAAACATACAAATGTTGGAGGATCATTTAACTCATTTATAACAATTGCTCCAAAAATAAGACGGTGATCTTCAACATCGTTTTTTCTTAGTTCAAATGTTTTCTATTATAAATTTTATATTCTTAACAGATGTAACATCCTAAACAAAACATGTAAGCAATTTTTGGAATTCCTGATAGCTAGATGTTTATTTGGCTGAGATCACTAAAACATACACACTTGTCCACCTGTATTGAAGTATGATGATGGTTTAGATCTTCGTTTAAAACCATGCTTAACATTACGGAGTGATTCAATTTTATATTATTCAATTCAATAAAAAATGAAAACTATTTAATTTGTAGTCTTTTTCAATGTAATTTGTTATTCTTACTTATGCATATATGTTTAGATTTTTTTGTTTGAATAATGTTAATTTAAAACACTAAGTAATATTTTCAAAATATTTAAAAAAAAATATAAAGAAAATCCATTCACATTGTATTTTGTATTTCAACATCAAATTGGGGGAAGGGAGATCGGTGAATGTAAGAATAAGGGGCACCCAATAAAGCTTCGCTCAAGGGCCTCCAATACTGTTAAAACGGCTCTGGTGAACGCATGCCCAAATTTGAGGGAACACGTTTTAACTACTTTATATATTTAACAACCATGTCCAAACCAGGATACAGAACAAACCTAATCTTGCGAGAAAGTCTTTCATCTATCAGAATTTTTGCACAGATTAGCATAAAACGTGATTAACAATCACATGACTAGTGTATGATGTGTAAACACTGCAACAGCGAAGCATTGCCGGGTCCACTTATAAATAAATAAAACTCAATCTACCCTAAGCTTTAAAAACTTGAACATTTGCATTTATAAGTTTAAAAAATTCAGATTTTCATTTACTTTATTTCAAGATCAAATTTTAATAAAATCATTATAAATTAAGGAAAAAAATCTCATTGATGAATATTGTAGTTTGGCAACGTTAAATTTTTGTTTGTAATTTTCGAAATTATAGTGTTCGCGCAAATGGAACCAACACCATTCTTTAAGCGTCCTTTATTCTATCTGAGGGAAAAATTAAAAAAATTGGAGCCTTTTTGAGAAAACATTTTTAAGATATTGCATTAATTTCAAGCAAAACATTCGTGAAAGCGTATCGTTATTTAAAAAATCTAGAGAACCTTATTTAAAGATATTATAATTTTTACAGCAGATTTCATGAAGGAAAATTATCTCTATCATCAGTATTCTACTTTTGCAATGTTAAATATTTGCAGTATTCCAAAATACACAGATTTCGCGGAAAATGAGTCCTGCAATATTTTTTTAAGCGTCTAAGCACTGGAGCTATTTTTAATGAAATGTTTAAAAATTGCCTAAATTTCAAGCAAAATTGCGCAAAAAATTCATATTTTCGAAAAATTGTATATCACCTTATTTAAAGATATCTCTTTGAAGAACAGGTTTTATTCGTGGAAAGAAATCTACCTTCAATATTGTAGTTGCAGGAAGAAGCTGAAAAAATTTGAACTTTTGCGTATTGACTTATGGTTTTACGTATGGTTATCTGTATTATTACTTATGGTTTGAGAATTTGTAACCCCAAAAAGACTTTTAGCGTAGATCTCCATCAGCAATCAAAAATTAAGAATTGCCGGGCGGCTATTTAGTGCTATTGAAAAGACATCTGGTGATAGAATTTCAAGACTTCCCGCATGGAAGTCGAGCGCTGTTTGGTACAGTTTGCGCTGAGTTTGATTTTATATACACATGAAGAGCTTTAGTCATGGAAACGGAAAAGAAAAAAAGAAAGAAAAACTGGTACAGCCATGCATATTGAAATAAAGAGATCTGGAACCAATCAGAATATGGCGCTCCGGTCGGCAACGATTATATAAGACCATCAGAGTCTGGCATTGTTGTTAGATCGGTTACCACTGCTACAATGGCAGGTTATCACGATTTAAGTGAGTTTGAACGTGGTGTTACAGTTGGCCCAAGAGAGATGGGGCAAAGCATCTCCGAGGTCGCGATGAAATTTGGATTTTCTCGTACGACCATTTCACGAGTGTACCGTGAATATAGGGAATCCGGTAAAACATCAAACCACCAGTATCGCTGCGTCAGCAAAAAGATCGTGCAAGAAAGGGATCGACGACATCTGAGAAGAATCATTACACGTAACAAAAGGGCAATTCTTTCGCAAATTGCTGCAGATTTCAATGCTGGGCCACCAAGAAGTGTCAGCATGCGAACCATTTAACGATATGGGGTTTCGGAGCCGAAGGCCCCATCGTGTACCCTTCACGACCTACCGACTGCATGACACAAAGCTTTACGCCTCGCCTGGGCCCGTCAACACCGACGTTGGACTGTTGACTTCAAACACGTTGTCTGATTTGACGAGCTTCGTTTCACATTGTTTAAGCGGATGGACATGTACGAGTATGGCGACAACCTCATGAATCCATGGACCCTGCATGCTAACAGGGGACTGTTCAAGTTGGTGGAGGCTCTGTGATGGTATGGGACATGTGCAGTTGGAGTGATAAGGGACCCACAATAAGTCTAGATACAACTCTGACAGGTGACACGTACGTACGCATCCTGTCTGAACACCTGCACCCATTCATGTCCATTGTGCTTCCCGACAGACTTGGGCAATTCCAGCAGGACAATGTGACAGCCCACACGTCCAGAATTGCTACAGAGTGGCTCCAGGAACATTCTTCTGAATTTAAACACTTCCACTGACCAACAAAATCCCCAGCCACGAACATTATTCAGCGTATCCGGAATGCCTTGCAACGTGTTGTCAGTAGAGATCTCCACCCCCTCGTACTCTTACGAGGATAACCCTGCAGGATACATGGTGTCAATTACCTCCAGCTCAATTCAGATATTAGACTAGTCCATGCCATGTAGTGCGACACTTCTGCGCGCTCGCGGGGGACCTACACAATATTAGGCAGGTGTACCAAATTTTTGTCTCTTCAGTGTAAATATGTAGCATGTACCCAAGCTAACTCACAACATTTAACTTAAGTAAAACGACGAATCATGATCCGTCGTTTGATTTCAAAGAATAGAAAGTGCTATGTGCGATTGTCTTTCCAAATGGACGAATTAACCCGAACTTTTCAAATTGATATCTCTGGATCAATTGAAAATAAAATAGTAAATGTATACAAAAATATTCAACTGAAATTTTATGTTCTACAATTATTAAACTAAAATATTTGTCTGTAAAATGAAATCTGAAATGTTTGAAGTTCTAGGAAACTTTCCTAGAAACAAAAGCTTGTCGAAAAACGCAAGGCAATTTTTGTTGCTTTTGTTTTTTTGTTGCAAATCAACGATTTCATCTTTAAGAGAAAAAAAGAATAGAAACAATGTTGTAGCAACTTTTATAAACTTTTATTTTTGAAGATTTTTTTTCGTTTTGGGCTAGCCGTCTTTAACGAGATACCAGCGAAATACGAACCAAAGAGGTCCTCTTCAACAAAGAGGAAATTTGATATTAAACAATATTGAAGTAGGTTCACAAGTTAAAGTTAAAAGTAAAATCTTTTCTGCTGCATAACTGTTTCTACACAATTAGAGACTATACGGATTATCAAAAAGAAAAATGAGTTTTTCTGTCGTAAAATTGCCACTTTCCGATGCAGCATTACAATAATATATTTACTGCTCTATTCGTAATATACGAGAAAGTAAAATGAGTATATACAATCATTTCCTTCGCTCAACCTACGTCTGCCTGCTATGTCAGTGGTACCCGCGAGTTCATTCGCTGAATCTGAAACTCCTACATTTAAATGGGAAACGGGTGACTTCAAATTAGCGTAATATTCATACTGCTATCGTTTAGAATCGACCACCCTAAATTATATTTCTTGCAAGACACGTCAGTACACTTCCCCAGTTACCTGCAGATGTAGGAATGAGGTACCATTAAAATACAGTATTTGACAAATATTGCAGTATTAGAAGAAACTTTCACAGCATATTCAAATCACGAATCTTTCCTATTCTTGACCGCCGGCCGTGCTCAGAACCATCCACTTGATTCCGCACGCAGAGGTTGTAGGCCAATAAATCCATTAGCGCTCTTTTACGGCTGTGCCTAAGCTCAACCAACGTCTGTGCATGATCCAGCATGCAGTGCGCAGCATCGCGATTAGCGATTCATGTAACTATCCTGATCTTGGGCTCGGGTTTCGTTTCAAAATAAACATAAATTAATTCGATCATGAAAGGAAATATTTTTTAACTTGCCAATTTATTAGCTACATAAATTGTTCGTGATTTCGCATTAATCCCATACAAATTGGAATTTTCTTCCTAAATAGAATATTTATGGACTCGTTTATTCCCGACGAATCGCTAATAAAAACCACAATAATTTCGAAGGCACGTGGTGGATTCTGTTAAAAATTTGGTAGGAATAAACACCGGAAGTATTTCTTCCTTCACTAAAATAAATCGTCTGGTATCCTGAAAAGTGATTTGGGGGTGAGGATAGGACAAGGAAGAGGAAAGAAGGACTGCGCGCCGTCCATGGTCCGTTTGCTAGGGCACTATTCCGGCATAGTGTTGATGGGAGACATCTAGGCAAACTATCGATCAGAGTAGCCGGCCGTTAGAATTCTCCAGTAGAATTCAACCTCGCTATCTAACTAGTGTCGAAAATCCTGCCACCGTCAGGACTCGAACCCTACAACTTCCCGGACAGAGGAACTGCAGTGATATTAATGTATACCTAAACCGGTATATCAGTTCCTGACTCTTCTGGTAATTGGTTATTTTTCTTTAGTTTACTAATGATCCTTGTGAATCTTCTTTTAATTCATCTTTCACTGAGTACGAGTAAATTTCAGTTAGCATTTAATAATAGTTTAGATTTCTTCAGTTTAATAAGTAGCTATAACAGCATGGTTGTTTGAGCCGAAAAATGATCAATAATGTTTTCAACTTGTTCATAAGTAAGATGGAACTTTGGGTTATTAGTAGTGGTATTGTTGATGGGTGCAATAAGCTCTCCCACTGTTTTGATGTGAACATTTATCACACACGGTGTTTGCTTCAATTTATCTTTTTTATTCTTCGTCTTCTTCTTTTGGTAGATTTTGAAACTTCATAATCATCACTTGGAGATTTGTCTCTTACTGTTTCTACCTGCCGGGAAGAGTCTGAAGTGCTTTTTTGTAGACTTGGGAAATGTATGTTGTTGATAGTAGGGCCTTCAGATTGATTGTGTGTTTCAACAGATTCACAAGGATGATGTAGTGGTTCGTAGGGCATTTGTTTACTTCTTTGGGCACCGTCTTCAGCTAACAGGGGTTTTGTGTGGCACTGTCAAGTAAGATCTCCGGATGATTTACACAAGAAACAGTTCATATTGTCAGGTAAGAGGAAGATTCTGTAATTGGTTCCCTCATGAAGTACTGTAGCTGTTTCAGGGAGTATTTTGAATCTTAAGGGGGCTACAAATACGTATCTCCTAAAACCAATTACATGGGAGAAAACAGTGTAACGTACTAAAGATGACAAGAAAATTTGTGTCCTTATGATCTTTAGTAGTAGGTTTTTCCCTCAATGTGTAACTTAGAGTGATTGTGTATTATTTACAGGTTAAAGACAATTTAAAAAAATATAATAACAAGTGTTCATATTTATGACTTTTATAGATGATTTAGCTAAAGAAGTTAACTGAAAATGCGTATTATGTAGTTTGAAATAATGTTTCATTATAAAGGTTTATAGAAAAAATAGTTATATCAATTATACACAAGAATTCACTCAAACAATATTTATTTTGTTGTTGGTCTTATATTAACTCTACGACACTAATAAGGCCAATTTGCATGAAAAGGTAAAATATCCTAAAAATACTTTTGATAAGTATTATACTGAAAAAAAATTGGCGGTAATGATAAAAAAGTATAAATATCAATGATAAATATGTTCGACAAGGAAGGTTAAAACAGCTTTTCTTAAAATTGTCAAACGTTAACGTGGCATCATTTGCGTCGCCATAGTTAAAATTTTGGAAAAAATTCCGGAACCCAAGAAAACGTGCGCCGATGGTACTTCTCCCTATATGTTACATAGAGGTTTTAGTGTTTTTTGGACTAAATAAATCAAATCAAACTGTTTCCACACAATTAGACACTACTCGGACAAAGAGAAACAAATATTTATTTTGACAATGATATTTAATCAATTAGTTAATATTTGTATTGTATATTTTAAAAGAGTAAATAAACCAGTAACTATCAATGTACTTAAGCTAATAGGTAAATGATCTCATCTCTTTCAGGTCCTTCTTTCAGTTCCTCTTAATCTACTGAAAAAATTTTAAATGATACTAAAAATACTAATCTGTAGTTCGTGTACCAATGAAAATAAGTTTTGTTATTCGAGTGCGAACATTTGTAGTTTTGAAATGTTGCTCTTCACATTTTGTTGGTACTTTTATTCATTATTCCGCTGTGTGAAACTAAGCGAAATAATTCAACTATGCCAAAAGGATTGGGTAGGGATTCCGTCGCTTAAGAAACCGTGCGCAGATTATGTTTTTACCCCCGGAAATAAAATTGTTACTGTTTTGATTACGAAAACAAATGAAATCACATCACGTTGGTGATTTAATTATTATTTGTAGAATTCTTTTACTGTAACATTAAAGTCAAGTAATGGTTGGAATGACGTGCCAATTTTTAAATCGCCAAACGTTAACGTGGTCTTATTTGGAACGCCAGAATGCTTAGCCATTGCCGCTTGCCAGAATTTAGATTCCCAAAATATACACTGTATGACAAAAAATGTAAAATGAGCAGCTTAATGACTTAAACTTTCTGTGTAATTTAATGAAATGAACACTCCATTTGAGGGTTGAAGTAAGGGACCTAAACATTTTGTTGCCTTATGGACAGTCAATTGAACATCGTTCAATGGACTATAGAATTGTTTATTTGAAATGGAAAACTGAATACAAACAGTTCTTCCTAACTTTACTATTAGTTTTTATTACAAAAACCAATGTGAAACCTCTGATATTGTACTACATTTCTTGGCAAAGAATTCCGGCGTCGTTGGCCGAATTCGTTTACTACTCTCCGTGAAGTCACGGAGGTTAAGTGAATTCGAGACTCGCGGGTTCCTAGTTGTGTGTCCGGCTAGGAACCCTGTGATCTAATGGCGACGAGCCCCTGGCTGAAGGGATAAAATTCACTGACTGACTGCAACGTGACGAGACTCGACAAAGATAGAAAAGGAGGATTACTCCATGTAAGCGTTCAACATCCAACAAGGGTTTAAGAGACGCATTGCGTTAACAACACCCCCTCCCAAATAAAAAATAGTAAAAAAAAGCGGAAAGAACAGTTCTTCCATTTAGAATCGATGAGAGCATATCGTTTACGTATAAAAGGAAGAGAGCCGGGTGTGAAGTCGAACAAAGCTGATAAGTCACATTTTAATTGGATTTCAAATCGCCATGGAATGTTGTTAAAAAGGAGATAAGTGAGTAGTTTGTGTTAGATTTTCATTCGATGTTACTGTATATTTTTGATAAATTGTATTATGCAATCTGATGTATTTAACGTATATCCTAATTAATGTATGACGCTTATTCACGAAATACAAATTACGTTACTGTTGTCTACAATTATCATTAAATAAATATGATTGAACTTTGTTTTAAGAGAGAGGTACGTAATCAGGCCCGTCTTCATCTGTACTATCACAGAACTTGAAACTCGTGGGTAATGGGAGAGGAAGACAAATTGTTTCATCTTCAGATCAATCGTCTCAGAGCACTTTTATGAATCTTACTCTGTGACTCAGGTTCATCGAAGTTTTTTCCATTAGATTACAATAAATACACGAACTTGAAACCACTTAAAAATAATGAAATTGAAATTTACACTGATTTTATCGGCTACAGCCAACCTGATAATGTTGCAGAATTGAGAAGCATACAACCACGTCCGGAAAAAAGTACTGAAAATTACTGAAATTTTTACTAAGGAAATTGATTTATTAGATCGATACATCCATGAACACCAAAGAGGAAACTACAAATGTCGTGACTCGCTCTTTTCCTCCGAGCATTGTATAAAGCACATCCTCATTCTCCAGAAGGTCCAACTGGAAAGGAAAAGGCAACGTTCTTGAAGTGCGGAAATGATAGACTCCGCACGGCCGTCAAAGACTTCCGCGACGCTCCCCAACACAAAAGGAGCGGAACCGGAGTTCAAGAGTTTAAGGTGATCCAGACAGCAATAGCCTGAAGCGTCTTAAGACGCAGAACGCTGCTGCTGCTGAAAGCAGGCCAACAGGAAGAAATGCCATCAACTACTGAATCATGATCGTTCAATTGACAAATCTGAAACATGTCCAAGCCTTCGACCAAAGGCAAACAGTTTTTAGAAAGGTATGAAATAGAGTCTTGAAGACGGAAAGTTTCTAAAAATGTTACAATTTATTGCATAGCGAATACATTCTAATAAGTAAAGCAGCATTAATATGGTGTTCATGAGTTACGAGATTCGAACACAGAAATAACAGTTGTACCAAATACTCGAATTTCGATCCGCGCAATTTCACATCCTAATAGTTTCCCACTTTCAGGATGGTTGCAATTGATCAAATGCCTCAGGACAGTACTTCTAAAGGTTCGTAGAGCGGGAAATCATTTATATATATTATATATTAGTAAGGAAACAATATATGTATTAACTAAATTAGTGTCCACTAAATAATATCGTACTAAAATTTTCAGGAAGTTGGGAATCTTCATTACGATATGACCATATTCTCATCAAAATGATATAAGCATAGGCAAAAAAGTACTTAAGAACGTTATCAACCATTAGCTAAAAATTAGTGGTGCTTCCCCTGCATTTTCTTCCTTACATTATTTATAACTTTTGCAACTTTCGAAAATTCTGAGTGTTCAACGAAAATAGTATCTGCGCAATTTTAAAACAGTACTTTGCTCGGATCACGAAAAAATTAAAGAAAAAATTGGAACTTTTTTTAGATTTTTAGAAAATTGCCATTACTTTAAGCAAAAATTACACGAAAACAACTTTTCGAGAAATTCTACATGACATTGTTTAAAAATCTACCTTTGAAGAGCAGTGTTCAGTAAGGAAAGATCTTCCTTATTGCAATTGTATGTGACGGTGAAAATGTTTGAATTTCTGTAAAAATTTTGAGTTCAAGGAAAATTATATCTGTGCCATTTAAAGGGAGATCGGACAGATCGATCAGAGAATATTAATTTCGGAGAAAATAGTCTGAACGGTTTAGGCGCTTCTGTTGATGGACGGACGGACGATATAGTATCATTTGGAAGAGTCCAAACCAATTCAAATGAAGAGCATGAAGTGCATCTGCGCAATCACGAATGTCTTTATGGCATTATTAATTCGGCATCCTATTCACCTTATTCAGAATCTGATAATAATCTGATGCTTCACTCTCTGATGAATCACTGTCAGAATCCAAATTAACAATTATTTCGTCAATGATGGATGGCAAAATACCATCTTTCCCCCAATAATAATTTTCTATTTTCCCCCATGGTTGCAAAATCCTTTCTAGTTCTGCACGGTGACTTCTTGCATTGCCATTTCAACGTTTTCTTGCAACTTGGTAACTGACGTATCACCCCTCCCATTTTGCCCTCCACCGAAGAATATTAATTGAATGAAACTTGTGGTGCAACAAAAGCACATACTTTGTCGGCAGAGATCTCACGAAATTGGAAGAAGTTGAACGATAATCGGAATTGTGCGAGGTCGGCCCATTCTCCAGGGAGCCCGTAAGCCAATACTTTGTTGCAGATGACTTCGGCTGCCTCTTCCACTGAGACCATGGTGAAGAGAGGCGTAATGTTGACGCTGACCAGGATATATGCAGACTCTAGATGTCTCTCATGGAGTAATTCGACGAAATCGCTGGAGTTTCAAACTACTGTCGCAATATCATTTGTCAAAGAGTGTAGCTTTTCCGCAAGCGAATGCGTGGTCGAGTTAACTGCATTCACAATTGAATTGAATTGAATTAATGCCGTATTTTACGTGGCGAGACTCAGGCCATGAGGCCTGCTCTTCCGTCTGACCACGCAAATTTTGCTACGCTCCTCTCACCAACTAGCAGAGAAAGGAGGTATTTCTTGGGCGAGAAATAGGCGATTTGAATTTAGCTCTGAGGTGTCATTTAGGCTTGAGGATCTTTTACGTGCAAGTAAATCTACTAACATGGGACAGCCGGTTTTCTTCCCCTCCGAAGAAAGGCGTACAAAGGAATTTTCCGCCCATAAAAATCCACGGATTTGATCGGAGTTGAATCGGTATTACAGTCCGATACGCTAACCGTTATACTATCGCCGCCACTTCCCTTTTATTTATATATACTAGATAAATAGATATAGATTTATCGTCAAAAACAGTTAAAATTGCGTGCTAAGGTGGAGAGTATTCTGTGCAAGTTTTCTTGATTCTAGGATCCTTACTCTAAGCCGTATAAGCCAAGTTGTAAAGTACGTCATAAAAATGACACTGGTTCGATTTTCATTTAAACTTTAAAAACTGAATTAAACACTAAATTTAGTTCTTTATGTTCTGCAGATCAAACTATCATCTTCATGCAACTTGTTACATATATATTTTGCAAATGCATATTCCCGCCTGAGATATGGCATAATTTCTGGCATAATATTCTATGACATAATATTCTACGCGTACAACATCCGATACGCTAACCGTTGCACCATTGCCGCGCGCACAGGGGCGTAGAGGAACATTAGCCTTATGTAATTTTGGTAGTCCGTACAACCGCGAGGTGGCGCTGTTAGTCCGTTTCAATTTGGGCTTTATGCGAGTGATTGACCGGAGCAGCGAACTCTCCCCCTAGTTTCCGCAGGGGGTACGCCGGGGGTAAGCCTCGTTAGTCAGCGAGCATAGCAGTCATCTTGTTGTATTCCTGTTCGCGCATGATTACAGTGGCGTTACCTTTATCTGTGCGTAGTTTAACAATATCTTCCCGTTAAAGTACGGTGCGTGGAACTAGCCGCTCATAAAAGGAAAAGTTGCTACTAGGCAGTATACCTGTGAGAGAATAACTCTCGGTACAGAAGCCTACGAATGCATTGTAACATTAAGGTTAAATAAATTATGCCTCTTTAGAGTTTCATCCAGATCGACAGGCCGCCAACAATAAAAATAATTCTCAGAATTTCAAACCGCCGCTTTGCCATATTGCGAACTGACAATCGTCATACACGCGCGGGAAATTCCAATTTGCAATTTCGAATATTTGCAATTTTCGAAAAGACAGAGCTCGTTGAAAATGAAACTAACACAACGTTCTTTACCGTTCTTTGTTACAAAGACAAAGGAAAGGATTTGAAGCCATTTTGAGGAAAAATAATTAATTGAAAATTGCCTGTTCCACGCAATTATCGCACGCACGTAAAAAATTACTATTTTCTAAAAATTGAATGTTATCTTAGTTGAAAATCTAATTTTGATGAACAGATTTATTAAGAAAAATATTTATTAATTCATATTGTAGTTGTAGGAAGACGCCAAAAAAATTTTGAACTTTGGCAATTTTCGAAAATTCAAGGAGTTCAAGGAAAATATCATTTATTCGAGCGTCTCTTGCTCTCTCAGAGAGGTAAAAACTGAAGAAAAAAATTGGAGTATTTTTTTTACAAAATGTTGGAAATATTGTCGAGGCTTCATGTAAATCAAAATCATCAAAATCAAAATATCCGTTTGAAATTCAAGGGGCCGAGACATCAGTCAGATCGATCGGGGAATATCAATTTTGGTTAAAATATTGCTCACGGTTTAGCTTCTTCAGACAGACGTTTTGCCGTCAATCGATTTTTCGGTATCAGGAACACACTAATCTTGGATTCAGAGCACATAATATGTTAGAGAAAGTAACATGTACAAGATTTATCCACATCTTCGTTACCAGCACCCGGTAATTAGAGTTTTTTCTGCCGAATTCGCTGTATATTACCAAGTAAGTAGCCAAGTTCTCCATAATGCCAATGTAAGTAGTACGCGAGAAATAAAAATGGATGAATTGAAAAAGAAGTATGGCATGTTTCAAACTCTTAAATCAGACGAAGAGATTATTGGTCTATGCATAAATAATTATGTTTATATTCCTTACTAGGTATTGCTATTTCATGTTTATTTCTTTAAATTCTGCCTAACATAAACATTTTTCTAATGGGCAGTAATATGTTTGAATGACTTCTTTCCTTGTTTTCGTTTCGTGTCGTCATATTAAATCATTCAGATACATGTAGTACGTAGCAATAATGTGGAAAAAGTAACTGGTCCCTGTAAGTTGACAATCCTCACGGACAGCTTCTACAGTGGTGGCTCTTTGGGGTAGGCAAGGTAGGCACTGCCCCTCCTGATGAGTATGGACATTTAATATATTTCATAATCAAAAATGAAATGACTCAGAGTTTTATTATGGTGTAAGTTTTATTCATTTGGAAATATATAATTAACATTTCATTATCATGGCACGAGCCGCATTTCCAAGTCAAGCGTTTTCTAACAGCCCGTGCGCCATTCAATCAGTCTCGCCTCTTCCCGCAGAGACATGCGGCCGCTTGCAACTCTCCAGATAGGCAGATCCCGGCGCTGCTTCGCTTCGCATCGTATTCTGAAAAGGGCCCTGTAGTGAGCTTAGATCAGTAGCATGCTGTGTCCACCCTTGACGCATGCGCGTTGTGCTTAGGCCAGCGAATGCTCTTCCTGCCTGCCTGCCTGCCTGCCTGCCTGCCTGCCTGCACGGAAGACCGATTTTCACTCACATGCAAGCCGCGAAGGTTGGGTGTTTACTATTTTGTTGAAGAGTTACCAAGCGAGAAAAAAACTAATATTATTTAAGAAGTGTTTGTTTTTTCATTGCAATTAGTATGCTGCGGATTAGTAGTGCTACTTTATTTTTTTATATTTGGATCTGATTTAACGATAATATTATAACAGGAGTATATACTGATACTACGTACCGTTGTCTCGTACAAACGATGTAGAAAAGTGACACATTTTGGACAATGAACAATCTACTCCCATGATGAGTACGGCTGTAGTACACCATACTGACGAGAAAAATTCCAAGAAACTTCAATTCATGATGTGATTCACGCAGATGGCTAACGGGTATTGACGTTAAAGATATGTTTTATTATTTGCCATGTATTTTATTGTCAATTAAGAAGGGCACCTTGAAAAAAGATAGATATTTTGACATGAAACATTTTATCAGCGTTTATACAAAACATTAGATCACAAAATATCACATATGTAATTCAGTGAATCTTAATCGCATGCAGAAAAAATTGAATCCAATTTCTGAATTATTTTCAGAGCAATACAATTCACAACACTTTTTTTACTTTCTTGTTTACGTACGTAATATACGGAGTAATATACGTAGTATAGGGAAATTTGTGTAATGCTGCGGAAAATTTCGAGAAATCAACAAAAATACTCGTTTTGGGGTCCCTCGATACCCGGAAAAGTGTTTTTCCAAAACGTCCGCCTGTCCGTCGGTCCGTCTGCCCGTCTGGTGTCTGTGAACACCACTAGCGCTTAAACAATACGTAGTGTTTTTTCCAAATTGAAGAAATCCAGGTCCATCTGTCTCGAGTCGAAACTTTGAGGTTTTGATAAACATTCTTCAAAATTTGGGGGTACTTTACATGAAGCCCTCAAGACATTTTCAAAGATTTCTCAAAAATTGCTCCAAATTCATTCTTTAAAATTCTTGTAAGGATAGAGGAACATATACATTTATACGTATAAGTTCCTCTATCCTTACAAGAATTTTAAAGATTTTACATTTACAGATAAAGGTGACGTAGGTCCGATTTTCACGGTAAACTCTTGCATTTTCGGAAATTTCAAAATTAGCAATTTTTCTCGGTGTTTTCCTACAACTACAAAATTAAAGATAAATATTTTTCCTTCAAATAAAAATTTTCCACTGTAAGTTCTTTCATTAAGGACAGTAAGTTCTTTCATTAAGGACATGAACATTGTATTGAAAATTTTAGTAGTTTTCGCTCAAGTAGTAGTAGTTTCTTTAGTAGTTTCTCGAAATTTTTAGCATTTTCTGTGAAAACTAGCTCAAAATTCCGCACTTTCAAAAAGCTCAATAGCCATTTTCTAAAAATGGGATCCAAATTTTTCCTTCAAACATTTCGAACGGATAATGCTAATTTCACTCTGACGTAAACTTAATTTCGGTGTATTTTTTTTGTTTTTTCAAAAATTACACAAATGTAATTTTTTTTGAAAAATCTCTCACGCCGTTGATATGCACATTTCCAGCAATTTGCAAACACTATTGTATAGTAGTATGTGCTAACCTGTCCTACCTATACTTCACATAGCTGTTGTTTGGCATTAGTCCCGTTAGTGTAGTGCATGTTTCTATGGCTGGAGATGGCGATGATCTTCCCCCGCTGGCTGGAGAGATATGATGCCAACCTGCCGGATTTTCCCCTACCAGGTAACTCCTACCAGCGTGGCACAGCCCCAGCCGGCACAAGCTCTACACTCCCGATCGGTCTCCCCGTATCTGTGGGAGTGTAATCCTTGTGAGTGTGTGTAAGTAGGGGGTGAGGATAGGACAAGTAAAAGAAAAGAAAGATCGCACGCGATCTGTGGCCCGCTTGTTAGGATACTGCTCCGGCATTCGCCTGGTATTGATTGGAGAAACCACGGAAAACTACAGATCAGAGCAGCCGACCGCTAGAATTCTCCTCCAGACAGCGGCTGAATTCAACCTAGCTGCCTAGCTAGTGTCTAAATCCTACCACCGCTGTGCATCGTGGGGTTTGAGGATCTCTCGGTCAGAGGCACTGATCAGTTGGTGCCCTTGGCCACCGTTGATGGTGCGAGATGAAATATGAGAGATTCAATCTGATAAGTCGTAAGGTTGAATCTTTTTATGCGATTCTGATGGCAATCGTTTCGAGAGCGCGGGAGAATTAGTCGGTGTTCTTTGAGACGATTGATTCGAATTCTCTTCATTACGAATTATGGCAGTATGCATAATTTGAGTTTTACAGGTAATCTTACATTTTTGAGGTGTTAACATGGTCTTAATGTAAACTAGGTAACCTTAATAGTTAGCAGCATACTCTTTCTTATAATGTTTGTAGCGGCTACGCAGTATTTCCAATCAGCAAGAATTCTTTCCGTGCTGAGTTTCCAACGCAGGTTTTCATAGTTTGCACGTCATTCACGTTGCTCCTATACCACCAACCTTCCCCGACAGTTTAAAAAAGTTGAAGATTTGCGTCTGGAATTTTCAAAAGTTCAGAGATTTTTATTTACATTATTTCCAAGGTCTAGTTTTAAGGAGGAGTCTCCATAAAAAAATCTATCATCAATATGTAGTTTTGCAATACTAATTTTCTCTTTGCAATTTTCAAAATTTCCAAACAATTTTCGAAATTTCCAAGAGTACATCGAAAATGACACCTGCTCCATTTTTGAGCGTCCTTCGTTCTATCTAAAGAAAAACTTGGAGCCTTTTTTAGACATCTGAAAAACTACATTAACTTTGGGCAAAAATTACGAGAGAACTACTCACTTTTCAAGGAAATTTTACATGACCATTTTTACAGATTTAATTTATTGAACAGATTTCATTAAGAAAACAATATATCATCGATATTGCACAATGTACAATTTGCAGTTTTCGAAAGCACAGAGGTCGCCAGAAGTAGGACTTTTCCCATTTTTAGCGTCTTATCGAGGAAACATCTTCATGGGAAAATGGAGCTGTTTTTGCATTGAACACAAATGGACGGACGTATCGAGCGAAGGGCTGACGGACCCACGCACCGACGAGCTGACGGACCGACGACGGGTCGAAGGACACTTTGCTGTCAATAGATTTTTCGTTATCAAGAACCAACAAAACGCGTATTCTGACTACAAAACTTTATAGAAAGTAATTTATTAAATAAAAAGGAACAAGGTTTAACCATTTTTATTACCAGTGCCTGGCGATGAGAGATTTTCTGTCCAATAATCGCCGATTTCCACTGCACAAATACAATACTTTCTTTTTAATACTTACGTAGTAATACTTACGTAGTAGCGAGAAAGTAGAAAGTTCTGTAGTGAGAACCCAGGTTTCATGAATCGTGTGCACGCCTGATTTTGAAACCCTCCACAAATGACACGTGCATACGTCATTAAGGATTTTACCATCGATTTTGGTACAGACAAAACTGTATTTGTTTCCAAGTAAGACATTTTGTAGGAGAGTACCAGTAGTTTTTTCTTGTTTTGTAGATTTTCTTGTTTTAGAACTTTGCTTTTCCCAGATTAGCTTTCCGTCGAAATGAAGTCAAGGTATTTTATTGCTGTTTACTTTTCTCTCCGAGTTACTGGAGTTTGGAGTTATTCGAGTTATTGAGTTTAGAATAGGGATAAAAAAGTTTTCTTTAGATTGAAGGCTTTACAGACTGTCTTAGTTGCTTGTATATATATTCTCAACTTTTGGGCCCAGGTAACAACATTTGTAAAGTTCTCTTGTAGGCGATTCGCTTCCCTTCGCTATTACTATTGGAGATAAAGAAGGTGATGTCTTTTTGTGAGATTGATGGAATTGGAATGTATGCGATTTTTGGTGTTTGATGACGCTATTCGATACTGTAAATATTTGGTCTAGAAGAAAGTTTTTGGTAATTTTGTATAAAGTTGATGTTCCTAATTTCCTCAGATGGTATAGACAAGCCTGAATACTAAACCTTATTGAAGGCTTGTTATACATCAAGGGGACATCCATAAATTACATAACGCAAACTTGGAGTATTCTGGATAACCCTCACCTTATTTTAACGCGCCAGTCAGTAACGAGAGCTTTAACCATTCTAAATAAATGTAAGCCCATGCATTAATACCCCAATTTATAAAACGTAAAAATAAATTATAAAACCATAAAACATTTTTAATTTTTTTTTTCAGTGTTAGTTATTAAAATCTCTAATAATTAAAGACGTTTAATATTGAATGTGGAGGAAAGTACCTAAATACGGCCCGCATTTTGTTTTCGACAATTTTTAGATTCATTCTGCATAATATTAAAAATATTTGCAATGCATATCTTTCTTAGTTACGCAAATGTTCTATTCTACTTAAAATTATTGGTAAACTAGTTTAAGAATAAATTAATTTTTTCGTAAATATTACATTTTTTGGATTTCTAAAAAAGATTTCCTAATGTGAGCCCTCTACAAAATATTTAAGAAATAGGTAAAAATAAATTACAAAAAACTGAAAATAAATTGAATTCAATATAATTTTACAAAAATACTAGTTGAATACCTTATACACTAGAAATTGTCTTGCATGTCTTGTTCATTGTCTATATATTCAAGTGTGACAAATTCACATATTAATCTTGCATCTTTTTCCGACACCGCACATTCTACCAGAGGATAGAAAAAAAGAGATCGCTTAAAAATTGCCGTGGTCTCATTTTCTTTGAACACTGAATTTTCAAAAATTACAAAACCTAGTTACCCTCCTAGACCTTGGTAACGAAGCGTAATATTCAACCTTCCTAATCCTTTAGCGTTACTCGTACGTGATGTATGGACGACTCCCAAGTAAGCCTGCGAAAATACATTTTGTCGAATGAATGAGCTATACGATTTGTAAATCTGAGTTGATGAATAGATGAATGTTATTCTTCGAAACCAATCTGAATTTTAGGAAGTAGGTTTATGAAATTGAGGTATTTTGCCGATATAATTGAGTTTTTTAAGTTTCTGAAAGATGGAATTAGATTAATAGGCCTTTAATATGATACTACATTATAGTATTTTCCCAGTTTAGGAAATGGAATTATTTTGGAAACTTTCATTGCTGTGGGAAGTAACCACCCATAATACATACCTTAAAAACAAATATTAAGACATTAATAGCTTATCGGGAAAGTTCCTTTATTATATATTATATGCAGTGTTAACGTTTTGCAATTGTTAAACATTTTTATATGCAAAAATCAAAATACAGGCTAAAACTCGCAGGTTCTTGAGTTCGTTTAGATTGATGAAGGGAATATCAATTTTGGAGGAAATGGTGTGAACGGTTTAGGTGCTAGCTTTGACCATAGGTTGACACAGAGACTGATGGACGCAGCGACAAACAGACAGACAGACATTTTCCTCTATCGATTTTTCGGTATCAAGGACTTCAAAAAACATAGATTGCGACTACACGTGTTAGATGAAGTAATTTACTACCTATAGTATGAAGATTTAGCGAGTTTTTTGTTACCAGGACCCAGCAAGACGAGTTTTCCTGTCGAAAACTTGGCGTTTTCTAACTCTCAATTACAATACTCTTTAAACAAGTTTTAAAACTACTTTAAACTCAATCCGATTTCCATTTACAAATCCATTAAACTAAGGACAATTTATGACTTGTTTGAATAGGAGTACTTGCATAAATGTTTATAAAATAATTTACCTTTTTTATTTTCGGAAGTAAATAACTTAATGCCGACCTGGATGGCCAAGGGAGCTAAGAGCGTGTACCGACTCAGCGTTTTGGTCTTAAGGGTCGCGGGTTCGAGTCCCGCATTGGGATTGGTTGTTTGTCCCTTGTCCCTCATCTGTTGCCGCGGAGGGTCTCGCTTTCTTCTGACCCCAGATCGGAGGAGCCCACAAGTGTGTTGGTGTCTAGTGTATGGTCGAAGACGCTAAGGGTAACCGGCTGTCGGCTGAATAACAGCCCTAAGAAAGAAAAGAAGTAACTTAATAAAAACTGACTAATCTTATTATAAAGTACACGCATTATTTTCTACTCCCACATGAAAATAAAACTTGGTTCCATTTGTTATAAAATTTAGAAATTTGTTTTTAATATTGCAATTCATCATACAAACACGTCATTCAACGAGACCTTCCATATTCAGATGACTTCATGTAGCGATAGATCGCGAAGAGCATTTTAAAAAAAATACCAGTATGAGAAGCATGTGAGCAAATGAATATAAAAATATTAAATATTTACATATACTGTAATATATTGTAAAGTTATCATTTTAATATTGTAAAGTTGTATTTAAAGTAGTCACTAATGACCACAGTTGTTGATGCGTCTATAATAAACTTTTAAAAAATGTTAAAATGTATAACTTCAGGAGCTAACGTGCGATGCCCTGCACAGTCTCCTGGTACTGGGGTCTCAGAAAATATTATCAGAAAAAGCAATGAGTGAAATACAATAAAGGAAATATGGCTGTGGGATAACTCGGGGTTTATATGTCTGGAGTCGTGGGTTCAGAATCCGGGCAGGGATGTTAATAAAATATTTCTTTTCAAGAAAGCTTGTGGCGAAAAGCTTCTTATTAAGTTGTTCTTACCTTCCTCTATATGCGTTACTCGTATTTTCTTTTTATGTTTATACTCCTGCATGTATACCCAACGTACTTTCAAGGAAAGGTCAGGGTTCGTTGACACTGGGAACTAAATTAAATTGGTTCATTTGGAATACCTCAAAAATGCATATTGAATAACAAAACATGTGGTACCGTGGTCGACACAAAGTCATTGTGTTCCATTTTCCTCTACACTGTAACAACTATTACGTCTGTTTTTCATGCAACTAATGACAATTTCCATACTCTACAGGAAGTCAACGAACGTATTCACCGACGAACGTGTGGTTGGTAAACACAAAGGTCACGGTCCGTACACATACGGGCCACAATGATAGATGGTCAAACATTTTAAAATCTTTTTTACTCTATCTGAGAAACAAAAAATTGAAAGAAAAATTTAAGCAGTTCTTGAGGAACTTTTCTTATAAATAATTATTACTTCAAGTAAAAATGACTCCTTTAAAAATGTACATGCCCTTATATAAAGATCTGATATTTTAGAACGGATTTCACTAATGAAAATTCTCTATCATTAAAATTGTACTTTTACAATGTTACGTTTTTCCAACTTTTGAAAATACGGAATATGCCGTAAATGGGACCTATGCCATTTCCCATGTATCCTTTCAGTTTCTGAGAAAAAAATTGGAACAGTTTTTGAGAAAAAAATGTTTAAAAATTGTCTGTTTCACGCAAAATTACGTTAAAACTCATATTGATGAACAATTATACATGATATTATTTAAAGATCTGATTTGAACAGATTTTATTAAATAAGAATCGCAATCATCAATATTGTAGGTTTAGGAAGACGCCGAATTGGCAAATTCTCGATTTCGGTCAGATCGATCAGGTAATATAAATTTTGGAGAAAATCATCTGAACTGTTTGACTCTAATGTTGACCACTGTCAGACGGACAGATGTTTTGCCGTCAACCAATTTTTCAATGCGATGTTTCCATATAACGTGGATCCTGACTACAAAATTAGTGTACAAGGAATATTCTATGTATAGGAACGAGATTTACCTACTTTTCCATAGCAGGGCCCCACAGTAGAAGTTTTCAGAAGAAAATCGCCGATTTTTGACGCAGCATTACTCTACTTTCTCTTTACTACGTAAATACGTAGTGTGCTTTTACTAGCACTCAATGGACACAGACTCTAGAAGCCGAAGGCGTTTCAGTAATTTTCTCGTCGATTCGACATCTTCAATCTAACCCCAGTGAGAGAATCATGAAGGAGATATCCCGCCTCTTTAGGGTGTACGTTTCACAGAATCACAAGGAATGGCCCCTTTTGATAAAAAAACATTAACGATGGCTTAATAATTGGCTTAATAATGTAGTTCACGACTCGACCGGCATGTCCCCTTTGAAGCTCATTTTGGGAAAAAACCCAAACATGCTTTCCCACTCCTCGCCAGGTTAACTGGACAGCCCGTCCCTGGTTACGAAGAAAGATGTAGAATCATATTAGAAAACCTCAATAAGAATGCCCGAAGGAGGGAGAAATTAATTAAGCGACCGCACCAATTTCAAATAGGGGACAAAGTACTTGTCAGGACGCCGCGACTCAGTGACCAGCCTGCGGGCCTCTACTACAAGTTTTTCCCACTCTTCACCGGCCCTTATGAAGTCGAGTCAATCCCTCACCCTAATGTATGCTGCCTTAGAGACACGAACGGAGATTCTATGGGTAAATACAACTTCTACAACTTACGGCCTTTCAAAGAATAATTAAAATAACAAGTTTCAACAAACTCTGCCCACAATTCACCAGGACCTGCGACTCATACGGCACTAGTCGGCACAATTAGAAGTAACCACCGTAACATTAAGGACATTAGTTGTAGCGAATTAATAACGTAAGCAGAGAGGTACAGTATCTGGAGCCTCCAGTTGGAAATTAAATTAGTTATTTCTTGTATCTTAGGTGACACCACTGTTAGTTTATGACGAGTGAAAATTCTCGCCCTTTATTAGAATAATAACAAAGAACCTCGAATTATCACTCTAGTGGGAGGGGGATGCTAATGTGGCGTCACCAATCACATTGGAATAATTCTATTGTGGCACATCTAGTGTATAATATCATAATAATTTCATCTAGAGATAGCTTCCATCGCGGCAAAGTAGGTCAAGGGACGATGCCTTTGTCGCGAAGACCCCTCTAACGGCCGCCAGGCCACGCCCCTTACGTGGCAGAGCCGGCACCGACCGCACTTAGGCCCCATCAGAGTCGGACACGTTTATTACCCATCGTAAAAGCCGGCCGAGCCGTCGGCCAACCCCCCAACGAACAATGCACGCCCCCGCACCCCTTTTTTTGCCGCGCGCCCGGGGAAGGAACACGAAGTCCCAAAGGATTGACACGGGTGTTTATTAGGAAAAGGACACGTTTATGACACCTCGTGAACGTTACCATTCTAGCCATCGGCCAACCCCCCATCGAACAATACCCACCCCGCACCCGTTTTGCCAGGCGCCCAGATCCCCAAAGGGGCTATTTAGAAATTAACCATCGCAGGCTGCCGATTAGCCTCCGCCGACCATTTGTGGCCCATGAGAATACGCTACCGCGTGAACACATGTCCAGACAGCTGCAAGAAGCTTCTGGGATCACTTACAAAGGAAGAGAGAGAGAGGAGGGGGGCCGGAGATAGAAAGAGAGAGATCTCTGAAAAATTCCACGAAAACTGCAACTTGATTGGTAAACTACAATGCTGAAACGCAGTTACCCTCAGCCAATGGGAAGTTTCACTATGAGGGAAGGGGTAAATTTACAGATTTAGAAACATTTTGGGAGGGGGGAAGGGAGCTTTCTTGAACACGAGGTGCACAGAGGAAACTCACTTACGATCGGAACGCGATTAGGGGAAAGACGTTCCCAGAGTGGAGAAACTTACTTACTATCAGAACGCGACTAGGGAAAGATGTTCGCAGAGTGGAACTTACTATCAGAACGCGACTAAGGGAAAGACAGTATCAGAGAGAAGTTTATTCTGATTAGGCCGGCACTAGTGCAAAGACATTCTTAAAACGGCACCGTGGATTTGCCGCGGAGGAAACTCGGGCGGGAGATAGCGGGATCCCGCGCTACTTCCGCGTAGGCCCGTCTGCCTCTACCGCCGTTCGCCACGTCGGGCCCATTCATTGCCCGCACTGCACTACAGCCAGCGCCCGTGGGCCCTGAGACCGACTGAGTCCGCACGATCTGGCGACTCCGTCGCCGCGCCCCGCCGCCAGCTGAGGAGGGTCGCACCGCGGGAGGTCGGCGACCTGGGACCGCCCGCCGCCTCCGCATCCGATGGGCCGCCGTCCGGCCAGCCCGTGGAGCCAACACAGCCAGCGGTGAAAGTTATGACGCGAGGCTGCCTCGCAGGACATTTTTTGGGCGAGAGATTAATAGTGGCCGCGCTCAGGCCCTGCAGATTGTAGATGGTGGATAGAATGTTGCATGCGTTATTAGAAATTAAGCCTTTTATGTTAGCTTTAAGGGAATTAGTTTATTAGTGATCACAGTAATGAGCTCACAGAATAGATCTAAGAGGAAACCTGTGTCGCCCTTAGCGACCTGTAACTTCCCTGGCAGCTCATGGTGCCAGGAATAAACCTCAATTTGTTACAAAATGATTCAGTGTGTTAATTCATGACCTCCCAACACTTCCATCCAACCACGTTACAGGAACTGAACCTGGCGCCCTCCCCCGTTTACATTACAATATATATATATATATATATATATATATATATATATATATATATATATATATATATAATTGTGGCGTCACCAATTAATTAATATAATGGCATCGCCAATAACAAATAATTTCTGCATCTGGAAATAGCTCGCGTCGAGAAATAAGTGGGTCAAGGGACGCCACCGCGACGGTTTCTTTCGCTAGACAGCGAGGCCCGCCTCGACCGCGCGCAGGCCTTTTTTCCAGAGGCAACTGGTTTATTGCACTCATAAAGTCCATTCTAGTTTTCGGGCCGTCAGCCGGCCCTCTTTTGGGACAAAGCGCACCCTCGCGTCCTTTCTTCTGCCGCGCGACCGGGGGGTGCCAAACCCCGAAGGAAGGGTTGGCCGGGTGTCAATTGAGACGACGACGCATTTACAACACGTCGTGAGCGAAACCTTTCTTGGCCATCAACTGATCCCTTCTCAAACAATGCTCATCCCCCACACTCGTTCTGGCACGCGTCTGGGCTAGGCACCAGAATTCCCGCAGGGGCTGTTTCTCTCTAAATACAGTAGGCTGTCGATTAGCCCATGCCGGCTGTCGGGAATCCGTGAAATGCGCTTCTGCGCGCACACGTGTCCAGACAGCTGCGATCAGCTCCCGGAACAACTGACAAAGGGAAGCGAGCGAGAGAGAGAAGCCAGTGTCAGACAGAGAACAATCGACGGAAAATACGGGAAAATTGCCACATGATTGGTTAATCAGGATTCTGCGACGCAGCCACCCTCAGCCAATGGGAAGCTTCGCCATGAGGGAGGGGAGAAATTCAGAGCTAGGAACATTTTGGGAAGGGGAAAGGAAATTCCTTTAAAAACGAGATGCAGAGAGAAAACTAGACTACTTTTTAGTAATCGGAGCAGACGGGGGAGGAACTCTCCCAGGAGGAGACTTCTAGATTTTTTTGTGGACGACACTTCTAAGATTTTTTCGGCCAGACTTCGAAGAATTTTTCGGAACGCTCCTAAGAATTTTTGGAGAGCTAATTTTTCGTTGCTTACAGCTACTTCGGAGATATTTCGAGATACTTCCAAGATACTTCTTGGTTGCCAATCCGCTCGATCACTCAGTTACTTACGATCGGGACGCGAGTTCGGGAAAGACTTTCCCAGAATCGAATTAGCTGGGACGCGACTGGTGGACTTGTCGCGGAGGACACTCGGGCGGGAGACTACCGGATCCCGCGCCGTTTCCGCATCGGCCCACCAGCCTTTGCCGCCTCCCGCTTCGGGCCCAGTGACAGCCCACTGCGTTACGTCAACGCCCGTGGCCTTTCGCCCCTCTGAGCCTGCTCGAGCCGGCGACCTGCCGAAAGGGGGACGCGCCGCTACCTGCCGAGAGAAGACGCGCCGCTGAAGGTCAGCGACCCGGGGCTGCCGCCGCCTCTGCTCCGGAGCCGCAGCACGGCCCGCCCGCGGAGACAACGCAGCCACTGGTGAAACAATACGAGACGAAGCCGTCTCGCAGAACAATCGTAACGGCGAGAAATTGCAAGTGGCCGCGCTCAGGCCCTACGGACCTTAAATGATCAAAAGCACGCTTCATCAAAGAGTAAGCATAATGTGTCAGCTGTAAGGGAATTAGCAAATAGTAATTAGGACAATCAGTCCACAAAGTAGATTTAGTAGAAAACTTGCGTCGCCCATTGCGACATGTAACTGCCCTGGCAGCTTTTGGTGCCAGGAATAAATTGTTATTTGTCACAAATGACTCTGTGCTAATTCATGACCTCCCAACTCTTCCATCCAGTCACATTTCAGGAGCTGAACCTGGCGCCCTCCCCGTGTTAGTTTACATTTGGCTGGTCCCACACCGGGGCTAGTTCTGTTGAGTAGTCTTAGATATTACAATATATATATATATATATATATATATATATATATATATATATATATATATAGAGAGAGAGAGAGAGAGAGAGAGAGAGATGGGAGACGTTTGTCTGTCTGTCCTGTCCGTCTGTCAGTCCATCCTTCTATGTGTGGTCAACGTGTGTTTAATGTGGTCAACAACTCTTAAACCATTCAATTTTCTACAAAATTAATATTTTCCGATCTCAAACAAACGCCAGGCCCTGTCAGTTTGAAACCGATATTTTTAATTTGGGTATACTTTTCATGAAGCCTCAATCTTTTCAAAAAATTCTAGCTGAAAAATTGCTACACATTTTTATTTATTATACTTTGTCCTCGGATAGCATAAAGGACGGGTCTTGACAGAATGGTGGAAGTCTTATTTAAAACAGTTTAAAAATATTTTTTTTAATTTTTTCCTCGTATACAGTAGGGGACGCTTTAAAAGACACTTAAAATGACGTAATTCAGAAATTTGTAAATTATGCTCACACTGAATTGTAACAGTTTTGAACAGCATCCTAATAACCCGACCAAAAATTAAGAATGCTTGAAAAAACATTTTAAGAAAATTATGTTTATAATTATGTATGTTTATCAGCGCCTTAATACATAATTATCATTAAAATTAATTTTTACTCGGGACGTTGTTTTGTTCTTGTATATACACAACCAATTCACAATTTAAAATATTGAAGAAATATTGAAGTTTGTTTTCCTACCGAAACAATCATTGAAACCCTCGCTACACTACGGCGCACGTTCAACTAATAGGGAGTTTAGAACGTTCGAAGCTATAAGTGAAGAGGAAAAATGATTTTCTTGAAAGGATTTGTACAGATGGAAGGAAATGTCATGTGAAGTCATTCCTCTCTTATGGATAGTCCTGGTATCCTCTGTATAGTACATAACACCTAATAAGGTAAAGGCCGACCAAAGTGACGTAATTTCTGGTTCCAACGGAATGAAAACTGCGAGTCTTCTCGGTGTCAGGAACAGGAATTGCGGTTCTAGATCCGGCACTGTGACACTAATGCAATAATGTATACAAATAGCTGTAAATGAGCATATAAACGGCGTGAGACGTATCTCAAAAAATTATATATGCATAATTTTTGAGAAACAAAAGAAAACAGAGAAATAGCTTTTATGTAATCTTATAAAGTGGATTTAGCACTATACGCACAAAAAGTTTGTAGAAAAAAATTGAAGCGGATTTTTGGAAAATGGCGTTTGAGCTTTTCTGAAAATGCAGAATTTTGTGCTTCTTTTCACAGAAAACTTTTGAGTTTTTGAGAAATTTTATAAGACATTATTGGAAGCACATTCACTGAAAATGCAGTAATGTATGCCAATTGACGATAAATATTTAGGACGTGAGAGATATGAAAACAATTACAATTTTGTAAATTTTGAAAAAACAAAAGAATTCAGCAATATGGCGTTTATGTCAACTGTTACAATATATCTAATATTATCCCTACCTAAAAATTAAAGCAAAAGATTGAAGCCGTTTTTTAGAAATTTTTGTTTTTGTCAGTTTTTAATATTGCACCTATTTTGTTTAATATTATGCAAAAAGTACTAAAATGTAAAAAAAGCACACGACCTTAATGAAATAACTAATGGAGAACAAATTTCACTGAAAGGAAAAATCTCTATCTTCAATTTTGTAGTTGTTAGAAGATGCCGTAAAAATTTCAGTCGTTCGCAATTTTCGAAAATTCAGAGTTAACAGTGAAAAACACCACTTTCATAAGTGTATTTTACATATTTTACAAGAAATTTAAAGAAAAATTTAGACACATTTTTGAGAAACTTTTGAAAATGTGCTAGGAGCTTCTTGTAAAGTGCAAAGTGCCCCCAAACTTTAAAGAATGATATTCAAAACCGAAAAGAGTTGGGTGGAGTCAGGTCGACCAGAGAATATCCATTTTGAAAAAATCCTACGTATGGTTTAGGCGCTAGTGGTGTTCACAGACGAACAGAAAGACGGAGAGCCGTTAGTTAAAAAAAAAAAAAACAAAAAAAAAAACCAACACTTTTTCAATATCACGGAACCCCCCTAAAGGTGTATTTCCATTGAAATCTCGAAATCGATTTTCCGCACATTACATAACATTTTCTGTATTACGTATATTTCTCTGTATATACGTACGTATACGAGAAAGTAAAATCAAGGATCCATCACTATTTCATTCTAACGGTTATACTAGGAAACATTAGTTCCAAGTCCCTTCATTCATTTAATTGTGTAATAAACACCTTGTGCATCGGGGTTGAAAAAAATAATTGGAAATTAAATGTGTCAGTATAGCAATTTTAGTGCACCTAAGCTTCGGAAAAGAAATAATATAAAATATTATTTCTATTTTATTTAGTGACTAATGAAGCAATGAATATAATCAAACAACCGCCATGGGAGTAATTTATATTTAATGCATTTATTACTATAAGAAATATCACATTACTATAAGAAATATCCTTATTCATCTTAAATATCAAAGAATTATTATTTAAATGATTTGTAGTTTTTCTTGGTTCCTTCAACTATTCTGACCCAAATCGCTGAGCACGTGAATATGACTCTCCAATACAGACTGATCCCTCTGATCACATGACGCCACCCTAAATTTTGAAGTACACGCGGTACTTTTATCGCCATCGCCATCGCCATCGCCATCGCCATCGCCATCGCCATCGCCATCGCCATCGCCATCGCCATCGCCATGACCATCACCACCACCACGACCATCACCATCACCACCACCACCACCACGACCATCACCACCACCACCACCACCACCACCATTGACGATCTGCTCTAAATACACGGCGAGTTTTAGTTCGCTTCATAGCCGCGTCTTCAGAAACATGAAAGGAACGATTGAATAATAATATAATTTACGGCGGTACTATCAAGATTTGCTTGATCTTCTCACCCCAGACGTATTGGCTGACAGATTATTGCAGTCAATGTGCCGAAGAACAATTTTTTGTCCAATCAGCATTACAAAATTGATAGTGTGTGCTATAGGTTCATGTAATTCACTATTGTCTATGTCAGTATAGTAAGTGTGGCTATTTTTTCGTGTTGAATAGTTTTCTAACTTTATTACCAGAGAATATTGTAGAATTCATGAACATCTGAGAATTAATGTTCTCTTTTTTAATCTACCGCATGCACATTGTTAAATCCAATAAACCAATAAAATATTATAGCTTAAACTAAAATACTTCGTAAGTGTTGCTTCTAAATCACATTCTCTGATGTCTCCTCAAAATATTATAAGCCAGAAACACCCATGATTATCTTTGTATTCTCTTTTGAACAGGTAATGGTCAGGCTGACATAGTAGGTGAAAGCTAACATGTTCTGTAATGAAATAAAGATTCCGTAATTCAATGTGGTTGGTGAAATCACGCATGTTCCGATTATGAAAAATTGTAATTTAACACGAGGAATATCTGAATGTAATGAATAATTTTGACCAGACCAAAATGGCGTGTAAATGATTCTAATCTAGTTCGCTATTTTTATAGTCATTATTAGGCGGCGGATTTAATGACATGTAATTTTTTTCTTTTTACTTTAGAACAATGCCGTTGAGTATAGAAATTCGTTTTATGTTAAGACAAAACGCAGTGGTCCTTTTTATGTCTTTTTTCGTCGATTTCCACTCATAAGTAATTTCTTACCTTTTTACATCATTTGTAATTAGTTTTTTGCTGATTTAATCGATTTTAATATCTTTTAATGGTAATTGCTTCAAACAATATTTACGCGGTGCAACAAATGTTCACCACAGAATTCCAGAGTAGCCTATTCGATTTCTTCGCTCATATAGTGCAATGACAGCCGCTGTGAATACTATGTAATCTAGGATTCCTGTGACGTCTAAGGGCGTCATTATCAGTTCGGCCGATTTCGCGATAAATAAATGCAGAGTTTTGCTATTAATTAACAGTCCAAACCAAAAGTTTGCAAGCTGAGGTCACGTGAACAAAAGGAAGAATCCTCGATTACATCAGTAACATACATAAAAGCTTGAGTTGTTCATCTGAAGTGGTTTTGATCAATTTTTTATGTCATTTTTCTTTGTGTTTTGAGCATTTTAAAAGCATTTTAAGAACATTTTATTGATCATTATTGGCAATGTTTTAGGTCATCAAAATCAGCTCCTTGTCATTATTCTAAAATTTGGAATGATGTTATGATTTTTTTTCATTGTCTCACAGATATAAAAAATTATTTTCGCTTGATCATTGCCGAAAAAAACTAAATGTGCAATGCCGTTTTTCATTCTCTGAATGCAGAGAATATTCAGCATAAACTGTAATCACAGATTTTAGGAAACAGTCAACTGAAGAAAAAAGAGTTTGGCGGTCGTGCAGGCGCTGAAATGCTAATCCTCGGTTTTCCAGAATAGTCATGTTAATAAAAAAAAAAAAGTTTTCAGGCAAATCGGTTGAAAAAAAATCATTTTATGTGGAGTAATTCCTTATCTCTTATGTACACTAGCAGATGCTTCATTATTTAATGGACGGAGTTTGCCATTTACTTTTAAGTAAAAATGATGTCCAGAAATTCGGACTTTTATAAAATCAATTTCCTTAAATTAAAAAAAAACAAGAGAAATAAACAACTTTTTATATAACTTTAATATCATATTGTCATGGGAAGCAAATGAAGTTGTGGTGAATTTAAATCGGACTCACGTAAACGAAACGGTTACTTTTGTGTTGAATAGTATTCTGGCCGAGGTGCCTAAGAGCGTATACCGACGCAGTGCTTCGGTCCGAAGGGTCGCGGATTCGTGTCCATGGGCATGGTTGTTAGCCCCTTGCCTCTTATTTATATGTTGACGCGGAGGGCCTCGCGTTCTATTGACCTTAAAAATTAAAAGAAAAGAAAATAACTTTCAAGAATTTTGAATGTACGGCCCAAGCGTTTATCTAAACCATTTAAACAATTCGTGGTAAAAATAAGATGATATAAAATTCGGTTATTGTCAAACTCTCTGAGTCTTAATGAAAATGTCACAACTATCGAAAAACTTGTAAAAATAGTATTAAAGAATAGAAAACAAGATACTAGGTAACTAATGGAGAATGTACAACGAAAACGCGAACACTATTAACGACCTCTTTGAAAATACTGGACAGTTATTGGTGCAGGTGAGGGAAAAGGTCTCAGACTTTTGCCAAAGATTCGAAATGTGTTCCCCTGTTCTACTTCCACAATAGAACTCTCTCGTGCGTAAGTTGCCATTTTCCTTGAGTTAGTCGATATAAATGATTTAACGCAATATTATTTTTTTTATCTAAATGACGTCAGGGGGTGCTCGTCGATCGAGGGACTTGCGAGAATACAAACATTACGTATTATTGCTGTAAACAATTCTTAGACCTTCGTTGCGAAAGAAGCCACGCGAAATGGCATGTAAATCTTCAAGGCATCCGTCGAAGGAGCACATAGTTCAGGGGGAAAGACCCCGGGTTAGGCGGTGAAGCTCAGTGAGTCACGACGTGCGTCGCGGTTCCGAGCCAGTCATGACATTGACACGGGTTAGAAAGTGAGGACCTCCGTCGCGGGCCCCGCTCAAGGTTCCGGGCCCGGCTAATGTCATGCGCTACAGAAGAACAGCGTGCACACAGCCATAAATACGAACGTAAACTATTCATTCCTTTACGTGGTTACGCAGAAGGTGGTTGACTTGGAGTAAGGCAAGCTGGTTCCCCTCCGGCAGCGGCGGCGTAGGACGTTCCGCGACCTTGTCGAGACCAGGCGCACAACCATAAAGAGCCGATTCCACTCGAGTAGTGTACGCGGTATTTTCGTGTCCGCCCGAAAACATCATTCAGAATCTGTCATAGATAAGGTTGCGTCTTGAGAATTAATATTCGGCTATTCTCAACGAATTCGAAACGGCAGACGCAAAGTGTGAAAGTGCACCGGGTTTTCCAGATGAAAATAGAAGTGAGATTTTACGTTACTAAATTAGGAAATCTCTGAAAATAACGCATTCCCTCTCTTCGCGGGATTTACCAGAGAAATTCCTGATAGAACCGGATTTTGCAGTGCAAGTCTTGGCCCGAGAACAAGAATCTGCTGGCTGAGTCGCTTCTCAGGAATGTGAAGATGATTCGAAGTTGTTGGAATGTGAAATTTCTGTGTAACGTAAATATGAATACTGAGAATAGTACACATGTGTAATATTCAATGATACGCGTCAATGGTATCATTATATACTCGGAACAAACCACGCAGAAATTTTATTCATTTTCCTCTTGATACCAACAAAAGGCTGTGTAACATTCATGTATCTTATACTTATTTCTTTTATTTGCTAGTCCTAATTGGTTTAAAAACCTTCAGATAATCAATTAAATGATATTGAAATGTAATCGCCAACAATGCTGAAGCAAATTACGATAGAAGCAGTCGAGAATAGCTTCTGCAGTCGAGAGTGAAAAGGGGAAGTGGAACTTGGAGCTAGGAAAAGGGTCACGAATCAGCCAATGCCACGCTCAACGTTGCGGGGAATAGACCGCTTCCCTTGCCTTGCAGATTCAGTCTTGCACTTGAATTCGTTCCTGACAATTCCCTGAATCAAACTTCGCGCCGTTCAATGCTCAGCCTGTGCCGGAATATGTATCTCCAACTTCCTTCTTTTGCAGAATGTCTAGTCACCCGAATCTCCTAGTTCCATTGATATTTGTGTTCCTAATAATAACTGCTGAATGGTTCTTCTGAAGAAATATATGGAGGGGAGACCGGGGCTAGTTGACAGTTTTCATAGCACATTGTGACACATGTAAAAAAAAACTAAAATATTGTTATATACAAATATAACAAACGTCTCTACAATGCTGATTCATTTATACACTAACTTTTATTTAATATTCATCGGTTTGAACATCCAAATGGCAGTGAATATAAGCATTATATACATCTTAGTACAGTTTACAATGATCCCATTTCTTTACTGCACCCAGTTATCTCCTTTGATGTTTGAAATGGTTCTAAACAATGCATAGCCACGTTTATTCATCTTCTGAACACACAGATTTGACTTTTGTCTTTTTTCACATACTAGTTCTTTTACGCATCTCATATTCTTCAAAATATGCTTCATAAATAATAAAAAGGCGGAGCCTGTAATCCATCAACTAGGATTTGCAGTGCCACAACAGCCTATTGGAGCATCCCGAATTAAGTGTTCTTAAAAAAATGTAAGCGGAAATGCAGAAATTGGAAGGATTGAATATCCTACAGCGTTAACTAAAAAAGTTAGATAGTAGCCCTTTCTGCTGACGTCATTCCACCCAGTTTATACACTTTTCTGCTACTATTTTTCGGGGCTTTTGTACTGTTCCTACCCTCATTTTCATCTTAGTTCCAAATGTTATTAGCATTGAAGTCTTATTTTTTTAAATAGTGGCTACCTTGCGGCACATTAAACATTTCAGCAGCTACACTTAAACTACATCTTCCATATTAGACTTCCAAGGCGGCTCTTTTGTTCTCTAACAAAGCTTTCGCTCTTTTTAATCAGTTCGCTTCTTGTAATTCCTCGCTATATTTTCTGAAATTAAAACTGTTACTGTCAAACAGGATCGGGGCACTTAGTGACAATTTTTTCAATGATACTAAGTAGTTGAACATACCTCAAATTTATTGTTGCTGAGATAGACAGCAACAATCCGATAGATTTTTACTTCACTTCGCGTAAAACACAAAACTTTTCTAAATCAAGCTACAGTTCCTGCAGCAACTTCTAGAGCACACCGAGCCAAAGGTTTGAACCGTGCATGTAAATTATCACGAGCTGTGCTCTACGAATACTGGATTGGTCAGTAAACACGATGTCGCAACTTGCCCCTGTCACAACTAGCCCCGATCTCTTCTACGCCCAAAATATTTGTCAAATAATTACTAAATTACTTAATTTCATGACTCAATATCAGTGTTTTAGTTCTCTTTATACATACATTTTTGTGTGTCGGCTTGGAAAGCCAAGTGCCGTAGCTGCCTAGGCTCGAAGGGTCGCGGATTCGAATCCCGCCTTGGGCATCCCGCCTTGGGCGTGATCCTGTTGTCCTTTCGTGTTATTCCTAAAGTTTCCCCTACAGTTAAAAGAAACTCAGTGGTCGCTATATGACCACGTTGTTAAAAAGCGACCTTAAAAAATAAAAATAAAATCTTTGTGCATATGATATTCGCTTACTCCATTGAGCGATTATACAATCCATGCAAATATCAAACATCCTCCCTGCAAGAGTGGTCTTAAGGATCATGGGAGCTCTAGGCGCGACAAGAAACGTAACCCCAATATTTGATAAATATAAAGAATTCTGTAAAAGTTTTAATGTATTTTAATTAAATTTAAAATATTTTAATATTTTATAACTATTTAAATACTAATTTAAAATATTACTGACTCATATCACAGCATATTGACGGAGAAAGAACTTATAATTAATGAAAATGGTAATGCTAAATTGACTTTATGACAACTGTATAACTTGTATTATTCTATAATGCGCGCACATATTGAAAGAAAATTATGAAGCCTCTAGCCGTCTAAGAGGTATCTGTAGTTTCGTTAAATGCCCAGAGACTCAAAATGTAAAATGAAAACATTTGATTGTGTAATTCCGCCTATTATTATACTGCGCGTACCGACTAAATTCTCAATCGAAAACAGGACACCAAGGAAAAGGCCGCCCGCCATTAATATCCAGTCTTCACGTGTTGTGTTATGGAACAGTAACGTTTTTGGTATTCTTGGTATGTAAAGAACTGTAATACTGTTTATATACTGTACTATATTATTGCAGTATTCGAAGTCATTTTTTTATTAAATTTTTTGGAGACTTATAAAAGAGTACTTCATTTGTTGTTCCAAAGACTTTATAAGCATCGAAGAGCTGGCACCTGGGTTTGCCAATTAATTACGTAAACATGGGTAGGGATTCAGATGATATAATGGGATACGTGATGGCTCATCTTTATTTTCACGTCACACTCACAAGCGACACTATTACCTTACGCGGAATTCGAACTCACAATCTAAACAGATGTACACACATGACCTGGTATGTAAACATAAGACCTGTGAGCATCGTATTGAAACATTGTTGGCCATAAATAAACAAGCTACAAGATATACAAAGCGAAGAATACTAGAGCAGAAGGCACAAAAGCACTGCCGACCAGTCTTCGTTGTTTGTGTCGATCATTAATTCCGAACAAGATGTTGGGTGTACAAAATCCGAAGATCTTGGCAATTCAAGACCCGTCACTTTTTTCGCACAAGAATGTTCAAAACAATCCTCGTGGCCAACCTTACAATAAAAAAACAACAGATAATTGAAAGTGAAGAGTAAAATGTACAAGAAAAACGGCGTACCAAGGAAGTCTTAAACAAAAAGATCACGAAAGATTATATATTACATATTTCAGAAAAGAGATAAGAGCTGTACGAAGTTACAGAAACGATAGATGAAATGTATGAACCTCGATACATGAAATGTGTCTGGGAAACACGAAAAAACACAACTTCATTCAAAGCCTGCAACTCGCGAGTGTGTTATCTGAGCGACAAAATATTCTTGTGTAATGAATCTCAATCATTATCATAACAAACATCAAATCAATGATAGATTGACCCAAACGCGTCAAAACGATATCTAACAATTGCAAAAAAACTTGCAAAAATTGCCTTGTTATTAATTACTTGCGTGTGGGAAAATTATGTGAACTATAAGGTTTTCTCTTACATTGACACATTCTCATTCACGATGACCACAACATGATTTAAGGTCGAAACGTCGGTAGTATTACCACTTAATCGTTTATTTAAATTTATTTATTTAAGGTGTCTTTTCAACTGATCTGTCATATAGCGACCACTGTAGCTTTTAACTTTTGGGGTAGCGGTTAGGGTAACAACATTCACAAACACCCAAGTTGGACACCGCGGCCTTTCAAGCCAAGGCAGCTTCAGCCTTACCGACTTCGGCTACGCGGCCGCCTTACTAATCTTTACTTGGTTTGATGTCTGTTATAGTAATGGTCGAGAATCATTACTTGTAGTATGATTTAACAGACGCTAACATTGTATTGAAAATATTCTTGTCTTGGCTAGTTTTCTCTCGTCCCAACTTTACCATTGGATCCGCCATTTTCGTCGTCGACACTTTTTACATGAAATCTATAAAGTAACCAAAATTATATTTTGAATATTTTCTACTAAAAGATATATTGTCATAGTTCTCTCAATATAATTTGAGAGCAATACACAATAGGTTTTTATTGTTTTTCAACTTTTACTGTAATTTAGGTAATCTAATGGTGGTAATAATCGAAAATATTCAATTAAGAGTGCTCTAAAGAGTAAAGCAGTTATTACTGACTACTCCAAAACGTGGATACTAACTTCGCGACACAACTCTGATTCAGCTCACGAGATTTTTAGGAACAATGGCTGCTTACACAATAATGGACAAGAATGAAATAGAAGCAATTGATAATAAATGCATTATTGACAATTCAAAGATAGAGTATAAACACATTTACGATGAATATAATTGAAAAACAATTAAATTGGCCGCGATCTAGAAAGATGCTATTTTTTATGGATTTTGTCGTGCTGAACTCGAAAAAACATACCATTTGCACTACCACGAAAACTTATTCTTAAAATCTCAATCTACACGAGCGAGTATTGTAAGTACCTGGTCGTGAGTGTAATGGTATAGGTGGCGATGAAGCAGCAGCAGTTCAATATGGAATTTTATTAGGTATTAATTTTCTGAAAGTTATTGTGGAGATGATTTTAAGGTATTAACCTGATTTCTACATCATGAAAAACTCCCAAATCGCAAACGTTTCCAATTGCATCTACAAATGAGTTTTTAATTTGAATAACTGAAGTGAAACGCAAAAGCAGTTTCTCATGCACGTAATATACGAAAAAATGTGCTTCTATTTTCGCAAGAAGAAACATTAGTGGATAATTTTCGCCGATCTACCTATTGGATCTTCTTACCACGCGGATCGAAAAAAATGCATTTTTAAATTCCGGAATAAAAATATTGGCTTACAATGGGAATCATAAGAGCTTCATTGCAAAAAGTGAACTATGTACTATTAGGAGAAGCATTTGGTTTTGATATTGAAAAGAATGTTGATGTGAGATCACAATTTTACTGAAGCTCGTCGAATTTATTCAGAAATTCTGCTAATTTTGGCTACAATGCCGGATGTCAAACATACGGACTGCACCATACATATGCATTAAACATTATTCGTTACAACACAGTAAACACGTGAAACAATTGTTGGACCAATCGGAAGGGGTCACGCTTTTTTTTCGGCTGATTTCACGTGGATCGCAGTATCGGTGAAAAATGTTTTGTCCAAATATTATCCTCATTTTTTTTAAAAAATTGTTTTTGTTAAGTAACATTTTTGCTTCTGCAGGCTGCTAGTATGTGGTGAAGTCAAAATTCCTTACTTTTCAGTGTACGTTTAAAAGACTTGATCTTGCTCAGTAAATTGTTTGGAGATAATTTGTAATCGTTTATTATCATTATTAATTCAAGAGACTTAGAAATGAAAGAAAACTAGAATATGCATTAATTTGCGTATTTAAAAAGAAACAAAAAAATATAGAAACAAAAAAGATTAGAAAAAGATAATAAAGTGAAATAAAATTTAGGCCTACAGGTACTTTTTGATTTATTGTATTTTATGGAATATAACGGATCCATTTGCTCTCATTCGATCCCATTGAGTTTTCATTTTCTAAGGGTGAATTCTGCTCGTGCAGATCACACTCTGTATGAAATGTATCCTTTGTTTTTAAATGAAAGTTAAAATTACGGATATGTCATTAATCAATAGAATGACATTAATTTTTTATTTTTTATTGATATTGATCATTTGAGATATTTTGGGTAGAACACGTAGAATGTCCTCGACGATAGAGCGATTTTTTTAAATCACTCTGTTGTGTCAAAAAATACACAAAAGTAAACGATAATTGTTTACTCAGTCACAGTTTACAAAATATAAAATCCAACTCTTACCAGACTCAGACCGGTTTACCGTTTGCAAAGGAGAAATAACCAAAGTCGTAGCACTGTCGTCGAATCCAGTATATGTTCCCAAGTTCGTAGCACTTATCACCAATACAACACAAGAGCGATAGTTCCGAGCCCAGTTTGTCACAGGCACTAGATAAGTTCACACCGTTACTAATTGGCTAGGCTCAAACTCTCGCCGAGCTGCTCCTGGCATACTCCCTTTCCTGATATACTCTTCTCAGACAAAGACATTCTACTGCTAACGGCTCGGATAACTTTACTATTCGATCACCCCTTCACGCTCACTGCTTCCAGCTTCTCTTGTGGTTGGTGCATAGCTGTCCCGCCATGCGCGCGCTATTTCAATTCTCAATACGCCCATAATCTGATTCGTTATCGAATGTTTAAAAGCAATATGCCTTCATCCCATCCCATATTTCAGTCACTGAATTGGATTCTTCAAAAAAAGATTTGCATTAAAGTCCTTACTTTCAAGAACATAAGATCCATTTCTTTTGTTTAATAAGTTAAAATTATAAAAATTACCATTTTTTTAGTAACCACATGAAAAGGTTTTTACATTTGGACTTTCTTACCAACTGAATTCAGTCATTCAGATGATTGATTTTATATTGGTTTTGACCTATTCTAACACAGAATGATCCATGCTACACACCACGTGTATGCAAACCAACTAAAACTTTTCGTTTATTCGTTTTAAGATTGGATTTTGGCTAGTTTGTTGACAAACGTAAGTAACAAAATTATTTTAAGTCCTCAAAATGTGAGTATAACGAAACGTCTTGTATTTCGCCAGGCAGGTTTAATACAAAACGGTACACAGAGAAAGTTATTTTATTTACCCTTCGTGCTCCTATACCGGCTTAGGAGATTCAGGGCGACAACTGATGTTACTGCAGTGCCTCTAATCGGAAGCACCTAAGAGTTTGAGCTCCGATGAAGCAGGATTTTTTACACTAGCTAGATAGCTAGGTCGAATTCATCCTCTGACTTTAGGAGAATTCTAGTGGCCGGCTGCTGTAATCGGTTGTTTTCCGTGGTTTCTCTTATCAACAACACCAGTCGAATGCCGGACCAGTACCCTAACAAACGGGCCATGGACGGCACGCGAATTTTTCTCCACCTTCCTTGTTATATCCTCTCCCCTTTACGTACATACTCATGCATTACACTACCACATATGTTGGGAGACCTGTCGGGACCTTCGAACTTGTCCCGGCTGGGACGGTGTCTCGCTGGTTGGCGATATCTGATTGGGGGAAACCGACTTGTAGGTGGGCACGGAACTCACCATCTAACGGAAGAGTACCGCCTGTTAAAACATGCACTACACGTTCGAGAATAATAACCATTGCCGTTGACGCACCCGGAAACAAGAAATAATCAATCAACCGTGCTCCTATGGTGTCGAGCCACGTGTAGGTAGTGTAATTGTGTTACGAAAACATCCGATGTTGAATTGACCGTCCACAATTGCCGCTTGTAAAACACAGATGTAAGATACGATGTCGCCAGGCATTGTTGTACATCGATTGGAAACGCTACTTTTGTTTTATTTTTCTGTAACTACTGTAGTGCACTTGTTGTGTAAAATTTTATTTTATTTTTTTCCCATAACCGTTTGTGAAGCTGTTTTAGTTAATAATTCAATTCTTTCTTCTTCAGTATGTACCGTGATTTTGGCATGAAAGAAATTGCATCTATTGCATGTATCTTTAGCTTGTGGATATGTAAATTTTATTTACGAATACATTGCAATTAAAAACCGTGTTTTTCCCGACATATTGGTTTAGTATAATTAGGTCTCAAATCAGAAGATAGATAGAAAAACAAGTATACGTAATTTCATGTCAACACGTCAGACTGCCACTTCTACACAATATAGAAACCTTGCTTCTTATCGTCGTTCATGCACCTAAATCATTTTGGCCAAATTTCGACTTACCCACTTCATCACTCCCAACACAGATATATATTGAAAACAGTAAAACCTCAGATTTTCTCAAATCTACACGATATAATAAATGAGAGCCCAGATATATCAGAAACATTAAAATGCAAAGTGAGAAGTTTGTCCTTGATCAGCTTTCGTAAGATAATTGACTCGTCGGCGTTTATCGAACGAAATCAGGTAAATCATGTTCTGAAATTTATAATCAGTCGTTTACTAAAATTAAATTGCATCAAAAATTGTCCTAATTTTTTAATCAGTCGGTTGCAGATGCCAAAAATTGTTTGTGTATTAAATTATGTCGCACCGCGCTTTTAGCAAAATACGAGGGGATAAAGGGGAATAGGTATAAATAACAGAAATAAAACGTAATTCCTAGGAACATAATAATAATAATAGCAACATAATAATATCCCCTTTATGCTGCAGCATTCAATTTTTACTTCCTCGCCTTACGAAGTAACTTCTCACTTACGTAGTAAAGAGAAAGCATTACAATACTGAAGCGGAAAAAGCACTACAGTACCATGTCGGGAGACCAGCCTGGAGCATAGGGCTTGCGCCGGCTGGCGCGGTACCCTGCTGGCGGAAATATGAAGAGAGAAACCCCTGCATCATACGATCTAGCTTGGGAGAAGCACACCCACCAACCGGAACATGCACTACATTACAAATTACCATAGTAGCTGACGCGCTCGGAAACAAAATAATAAATAAATATATCATTGCTAAGAGCAGGGCCGCCAACACAGTCACACAGATTTTTAACATTTTGGTGATAAATAATAATAATAATAATAATAATAATAATAATAATAATAATAATAATAATAATAATAATAATAAGAAGAAGAAGAAGAAGAAGAAGAAGAACGAATAAATAAAAATATACCTTACGAAGAAATAGGGGGGAATTGACATGAAATAGAATCAAAGGAATTGAGGTCAGCACATGCGCTAGCCTGCTGCATTCAATGCCTGCATATTCTGAAATCTTAAATTGAATCGTAGCTAGTGAACTGTCTGGTAGCCAACAGCTTGGAACGTCTCTAGGATTCAAATTTAAGTAAGCATTGTATGAAAGTAATATAACGCATCATGTACGAACGTCAAGCAGTGGAGACGTCTCTCACTGTACGCCTCTTCGTTTCGCGGATTTACTTTTTTAACTTGACTGCGCGAAGGAAGGAGGCGGACACTTGCCACCGTTGACATGTTTCATCGTGTGCACTTCATCCTGCTCATTCGTATGTGGGAGCAATGAACGGATACTGATTGTGGAACCGATAGATATATTCTCAGCGAAAAGAATATAGACTTAATAAAAAACTTATTTAAAACTCAATGTATCAGATACTAACAATGTGGAATATGTTGTCGTCAGCGCCCATAGATGTAATACTTTCATTTAGTCAACTTCATATATCCTAGCAGTCATTTTAACATACCTGTATACGTAGTGAAGGGAAATGTAGTAATGTTACGGATAAATCCCGACTTGTTTTACAGTAAAACACGTCCTGTGACCCCCTGATATTGAAAAAGTGAATTTTTCTTCCTCCATGTATTCGAGAAGGTATATTACTTTCTCGCACGTTTTAGGGTCCTTGAAACCGAAAAATTATTTTCTCCAAAAATCTGTTTGACCGTACGTCTATCTTTCAGCCTAAAACCCTAGCGTCTACACTACATATTTTTTTTCGAAAATGAGTAATACATGATCGAGCCGTGATCGTAGACAAGTTCGTGGACAAAGTCCAATAAATTTGAAACGAATATTTTAATTTCTAGTTTATTTTACATGAAGCCCCTAGGACAATTTCGAATTTTTATCAAAAATTTCTACAAGCGTTTAAAATGTGTTTGATTGAAGAGAGAGAATTACGCATGTACAACTTTCAGAGCTTAATTTCAGTAAAATCTGTGAAATTTAGAAAATTCCAAAGTATAACATTTTTTAATCCTCTCACATAACTATCATTTTTTATAACCCTCTCACATAACTAGCATACAAGCAGTTTTTATTGCAATGCGCTTCGAAATTATATCTTTATGCTCATGCGCTTTCCTTTCATTGCAGCAGGCATGCATTTTGTAAAAATATGGTTAGTTTTCACGAAACTGTGAGTGGAATTGCGACAATTTAAAAAGTAAGTTATATAAATAAGATTTACTCAAAAAGACTCCAAATTTTTTCACATTTTCAATATTTAAGATGGAGATTTGTTGGTTTTTTTTCAGATTTGATTTTCAATTATTTTCGTCAAAAAACAGTAAAAATTGTGTGTGACGTGTAGGGGAATGTAAAAACCTGCGCGCATTTTCTTGAGCTCTAAAATTCATTCCTCACCCTTTAGCCACAAATAGTTGAACGATGTATAAAAGTACTAACAAAGCGAGGTTAGCAACATTTGAAAACTAGATATTTTCTGTCCTAAGTTATAGAAAACTTATTTGAATCTGTAAATGAACTTCATAATTTATGTTTTATGGTATTATTGCAATGAAAATGGTAAGGTACCAAGGTCAATGAAGACAATCTAGCAGGAATCACGTCATGGCACTTTCTCATTATCCGCAGACGTTTTCAACGAACTAAACGCCTGGGTGCTTTAGAATGTGCTTCTCCAAAATATTACGGCATATTTCAGGAGAGAATGTACTACATTTGCAAAATACACTCCACAAGCTGCATGAATGCTGACGGGTTTGAAAAAAATCCGAATGCGCAACATAGGGAATTTAAATTAGAGTTGAATTCATTTACATGGATATTCCATTTGAGAAATTCTTAAGATTAGTCAATTTCGTATTCTTCGTAGTCAATGACACACTCTATTACTTGTATGAAATGCAACCGTACATTGAAACGGTTTTTCGTCCGTTAACTATTAATTTGTTATTTCGAAACAAATTTTAAACATTTTAAATTTTAATACTTATTGTTTCTTTTTTGCAAAACAATATAGTTGTCATCTGCCGAGAGAACTCCTTCCGTTTCTTGGATTAGGTCATATCGTTTACGTATGAAAGGAAGAAGATGTAGCCTAAGATCGAACCCAGCGGGACCCCATGCTCGACTAGCAAAGATTAGAAAATAGTGTTATTTTGTGCCAGTACGGTATTTTTACTCTCTGATTTAAGAAACGAGGGTATCCAATCGAGGACTATACTACGAATTACATATGAAGGTAATTGTGAAAGCATAATGGCTTCGGAAGATTTCGGAAGATCTAAAAATATTCTAAGAGGTTCTTAATTTTGATCGAGTAATGTGGCAACAATTTTAAGAAAAGAAAAAATGGCCCTTTCCGTGGATCAATTCTTATAGTCCATGTTGAGAGTCAAAAAACTTCGTTTTTACTGAAAAATGTTATATAGAAAAATCTTTGATATTTTTTTAGAAAAATGATAAAATTTTCTACAAATCTACAAAGTTTTGAGATGATATGGTGACTGGTTCCGAGATGACATTGCTTTAGTTTTATTATTAGCGTTCGAAATGCCCTGGTTATTTTTCATTATTTCTGCCTGTGCTAATATATTCCTTAATTTTTTTCTGTGTTTTTCGAAGTAGACATGAAACTACAGTGATGTTTGTAAATAAATTAAAATGGTACGTTTATTTTTACACGTTCCAATACCTTGAGTTATCAAAGTATTGCTTTTCCGTGATATGTTTAATTTTCTATAATTCAGAAGAACCTATGCCTTAAAGTGGAAACTAATTATTTTTTTAAATTTTTTTTATTTTTTATTTTTATTATTTATTATTTATTTATTGTTTCCGTTATTTTGCTGGAACAGAGCCACTTGTATATTCGATACACTTCCCTCTAGAAACCTACCGCCGAATCTGGGGGACCTTCTTCGAGCAGGCGCACCGCGTGGGCGCCCGCTTTAACGCCAGGGGTTGATACTCATTTTTTGCGCCAGATTTTGGTGTCAGTTAAGTATATCCGATCTCTCTGGTGGGAGAACGTTCAATCTCTTCGAGACGGGAAATTTGCGGAGGGATTTAAATGTCAGGCAATCTGCGAGCGTCCTTTTACTTTCGACGAACATGACACGAACGCAGAAGGATTATCCGCCCTGGGAAAAACCACACGTCTCACTTTGGGTCGAATCCAAATCCGCGCACTGCGGATTCAGGGACTAGTAAGCTAACCACTCGCCCGCCGAAGGCGCGTTAAAATGAAAGTAAAGTTAGAAAAAAATAAATTATATTCGTCGTTGGTATCAACCGCATTATAAACCGCGAACAGTGATTCCTTCAGTAATTATTCTGTAAATATAATTATGTTTTATCTGGAGTAATTTACACGTGCTGGTATTACTATTTAATGTGTCATTGTTTAAGTTACTAGTAATTATAAGAATTTGTGGATCGTAGTCATTGTTACCTACAACATTCGTTATTAGCCCCTGTCTGGAAGAGAATCCAAACAGCCAGCTGCTTTGATCGATAATTTTCCATGTTTTTTCTTACCAACATCAGACGAATGCTGGAGAAGTACTTTAACAAACAGGACAAGGCTCACGCTCAATTATTCCATCCTCTTCCTTGTCCTATCCTCGCCCCTTATTTACACACACTTGCACTACACTAGTCGGGAGACCAGTCGAGAGCAAAGAGCTTGTCCCGGTAGGGGGCGGTGCCCCTCTCGTGGGAGATGTCTGGGTGGGGAAACCCCCGCAAGGTAACGTGTAGGTCGGCGCCAGATCTCGTCGTACAGCTGGGGACAAACACTGCCAGATCTGCTATAAACATGTACTACACGTACGGGATCAATGTCCATAACTATTGTCGTGACTGGCAACACAAATAAATCTATAAATAAATCAATCAATTCGTTATACATTTTTGATGTAACTGTACTCCCTGTAAACACATACTCTGTAATATCTAAATTAAAAGAATTAATCAAATGGGGAAACTATTTTTTTCGAGATTCACCCAGAAAACCAATGTTGAAATTTCGTACAACAATTAATTCAAAAGAGCTATTACTTATTTCACTCAGATATTTTTGAAAACCGTGTAAGAAAATGAATTAATCTCAATAGCTAAAGGTAGCTTTCTTGATAGCAACTCTCTAGTTGCAAAGCATGATATTTTATAAAGTAGTAAAGTGTACGACACTTATTTCAAAAACATTTTCAACTGAATATAGATTGAATTCTGACAAGGAGATAGAATCAATATTATTTATATTGTAAATATACGAAGCTCCATTTACAGGACATTTATTTGGTTCTCTCACTTTACAACAGGATCCTGCGAGATGAAAACTAAGAATTTGTAGTGTTTAGTTCATTATAAGGTAATTAACGCTCTGTAAAGAAAAAATCCATGTATTTGACTTAGATTGCACTCAAATAATACCTCAATTAATTCATTTTTTAAAAAGATTGAATGTATTGAAGCATTTTGCAAATCATTCGCATGTACTACCTACATGAATATTTGTCTGCTGCATCTGACTGTAGGTGTTGTTTATTTACCTTATATATGAGTTTTCATGAGCGCAGAAAATACATTTGAAGCTATTTTCTTTAACGTCTAAATTTTCTTACATTACACGAGTATTTAAAAAAGGCAGTGTCACTCATCTACATTGAAAGTAATTCTCAGAATGACTCCAGTACCCATTTGACTATATGTATAAAAAACTTCGGTGAATGATCGCTTATTCAAAAACTGTGAGGAGAATGTAATTTTCTAAAACAATCCACGCGGGTCACAACTCTTCCTCCATTGCCAACAATTCCATTAAACAAGAACCTGTATAACTTCTGAATCTAAGAAAGTTTTCACAAATATTGATAATTTTCTCGCAATTAAATAGGACAACTAATTCATACCTACTCTGTAATACATTTCTGTATTACATTTTAAAGGTCACACAAATTAATGGATTTATCACTAAAACGCTGAGGTCATACAGCTTTTAAGCAACAAATTTTTAATACCGTAAACGAAGCACCGAATTTTATTCTAGCTCTTTACACTAAAATGGAAGAGAGAGGGAGAGAGAGAGAGAGAGAGAGAGAGGGAGAGAGAGAAGAGACAGAGAGAGGGAGTGAGCAGCTCATTAGGAAAGAAATAGAAAAGTTTTTCGAAGATATCTCATGGAAAAATAGGCTTCGTTTCTGTAATTAGGGCGGGTTAATGGTGTGAGTTCTACGAACTGGAGTTTCTCTCGTTTGGAATATTCTTCGCAAGGATTTTTGACATCCTCATATACATCGAGAACACAGGTCATATTATGAGAAAATCAACAACAACAAAATTATGCTTAATCTAATGATGTACATTGACAGTGGCAAGAAAACACAATTGAATCGTTGGCAGGTTTCTTCAGTAATTCTTCTGTCTTTCGGAGGAATATCGGAACCAACAACATATGGGGCGAATCTAATACAATATATTGACATATCTCTTCGGACATAGAAGTGTGGTTCACCAAATGTCTCGTCTTTTAAGACGACAGCCCAGACATGCAAGGTCTGGAGAGGGAGCAAGACGTACATTGTATAACATTTCACACCGCGTGCACCCTCTTAATCCACCTTGTCAAAGTAAGGGTTTGTTTTCTCTTGATCTCTCACTCTCTTATGTCCTCACACAAAGTGTTGAACTCTCACGATGCATTTGCTTGAATCGCGCAGTAAAATGTGGACGATGATAATGAATTACCAATTCACGTACTTTCGTTAATTGATTACCTTAACTTGACACCACATTCTCGCCACCTTGTCTCTGATGGCACACCGGTAGCCAGCTTCGTTAATGTTGGAGTCTGCTTCGTCGCTTCTATTTCTGAAACATCTGCTGACGGAACAGGTAGCCGGGGACTTTCTAACCGTGCGTGGATAGCGCTAGGCAGCGCGGTAGGCCGCGGGCGGGCGAACCGGGCCAATCCACATCCACATCCGCGAACCGGACTTCGTGGAGGCGAAAGGGGCAAGGGTGGGGGACGCCGGGCCGGAGGACGGGAGGACTGGCGAGAGGACGGGAGGACACGGAGGCGGGGAGGCTGAGGACGCGTCGTGCGACAAGACGTCTCCACCGCCTCCGCATGCTCCTCCGCCCCCTCCACCGACTCGACCTCCACCATTGCCGCCGCCGTCGTTTCCACCGCCTCTACCGTCCCCACCGCCGCTACCACTACCACCACTGCCGCCGCCTCCGCAGTCTCCACCGCCTCCACTCCGACACCACCACCGTCAACACCACCGCCGCCTCCACCACCACCGCGACCGGCAGCATCGCCATCTCCACTGTCGTCGCCACTGGCGCTGCGGCCGCGAAGTGTGTCAGCGAGTCACGGTCTGCTCCTCCGCAGAAAGAGGTCGCCCCCGCGTCCAGCAACAACCTTCGCCCCCCACGCGCCCTCCCTGTCCCGTCGCCGCGCCCCGCCCCGCCCCGCCCCGCCCCGCCCCACCGCGCCACACCCCGCCGGGCCGCACCTCCGACACAGCTTCCCGAGGAGCACAGGGCGGGCGAGAGCGAGCGAGAGCGCCGGTCGAGTGTGGGCGGAGATGCGTTCGCGGGGCATGGCCGTGCCATCAACGTTCGCGCAGGGAGCACAGGTCGCCTACTTCCCTGGGAATCAATATCACCTCAAGGAAACTTTGTTTTTGTAGATGAACGAAACTGATCCGAACTGGAACGAAACTGAACGAAACAGCTCCCCTGCCTGTCCGATAACATTATATCTGAAGATTCCACAATAACCGATTAAAAACCAATTTCTGTACTATTTTCTAATATATGGAGGGGAAAATAATGTAGAGAGAGCGAATCCGATGGCAAACATCTCAGTGTCCTTCATTCCATTCCATTTTCCCATTTCCTCATCCCTTCACAAACGTCCTTGAGAATGGATGACTTCCTCAAAAGCAAAGTGACAGACGAAGTATCTTTTTTTTCGTAGTATCCTAAAACTCAATTGTCTAGTACACAACAATTTTTTATTCCAGTGAGAAAAGTGATAGACTTTTATTTATTTATTTATTTATTTATTTATTTATTTATTTATTTATTTATTTATTTATTTATTTATTTATTTATTTATTTATTTATTTATTTATTTATTTATTTATTTATTTATTTATTTATTTATTTATTTATTTATTTATTTATTTATTTATTTATTTATTTATTTATTTATTTATTTATTTATTTATTTATTTATTTATTTATTTATTTATTTATTTATTTATTTATGTATTTATTTATTTATTTACTTATTTATTAATGATTAATGATGATTATGTTCGAATATCAAAGTATATCTCGGGCTCAGACTTGGAAGACAAATTATGTCACTACTCAAGGGGAATGTATAATTGTGATGAATCCCAGAGGGGGGGATCCCTCCAAACCAATGCCTTTCTCAAATCCCGTCACAGCAATTATCCATAACATATATTTGTTACTTTTCGATTGAGTTCCTTATGGGTCATATGAAACGTGAACATGAGTAAATCTGGGGTTTGGGCAAATGTGGTTGAAACAGGGGCTGATTCCAAGAACGCGGTTCCCAAGGAGCAGGGGGTAAGTTTGACAACACATTGCGAAGATCCGGTGGTACTAGAAGCGTAATAGCATTATTGTTCGGTAAAAAAGATGATTCCAGTAGCACATATTGCAACCTCGCGTCTGAAATGTTGTGTTTCGACGTATATTAAAATATACAGAAATATGTAAAAAATATATGCAACAATAAGTAAAAAATAAAAACAATATGTAATTACCTCAAAATATGTAAAAATATATTAAATAAAAATGTTTCTAATTCTTTCAGAATGTGTTGTAATTGGAAGAAGGTATCTTGTTCCTATAAATATGCATTTACATATAAAACTGTTCCTTAATGATAATTATGACAATGCCAGGTGTTGTGATGAGGTGGGATTGGCAATGAGGAGATGTTGGAATGAGAGAAAGGGGAAATGAGAGAAGCCCGGGTAGACTTGCCGCGAACCCGCCCTGTCCGCCACAAACGCCATTTTATGAGAGAAACATTTTCGGTGTTTACTAGCAAGCATCTCTCTTTCAAACAACATACTCTAAAAAAGCTAAGGTTTGTCATTATCATTAAAGCTGTTCTAATGTATTTCTTATAGTATCTCAAGAACAAAAACAATCAATTCACGCGAAAAAACCTTGATAATTTTATGATCATCCGCAAATATTTACTAATTTTTTCTTGAAATATAATGTGTGTAGTTGAACTTTGCTACATTATTTTGCCCTTTCCGATAGTAATTGAAAAAACTTTGCCATAAACACTCGTCATTATGTTATTATTAGTTCATTTAACCTTGTCATTCATACATCTTTCACTTAATTTGTTCTTTCATTTACTATTGGGATGCTGTAATTTTATTTTTGGTAATTATTCAACAATATCAAAGATATTAAATTGATTTTTAGTATATGTACAAACATGTACTTCTCCCAAAGTTCAAAATTTAGTTGGTATTGTAAAGGAAATAATCTCCACAAAAGTTTTAATAATTTTATTAACAATTTTCCAAATAAAATTATTAAAACTTTTGTGGAGATTATTTCCTTTACAATACCATGGATTACCACAAGATATCTGCTACCACCATGGAATTTGTTCAAAATTTAGTGAAAAATACGAACAAACCACTTAAATTTTATCATTTTATTTAATAAACATATACACACATTTTTCCATGACATTAACATCTGTGATAATTGAATATTAGCCTATGATTTGTTATTAATATTACTCGATCAAATAATAAAATTCCCTATGACAGCAAGTAAGTAGTTTACATAACATCGGTGTTCAACAGGCTTTTTGCTGCTGCATGCCAGCAGTCTATTGGTGGACAAGATGGTAAAGAAAAACAAAATAGTATGTGACGACTTAGCTAAAGCCCGAAAAAATATAACACACTAAAGTAGTTAGCATTTCGATATAAATTAAAATAATGTTTACGAAATTTAATACCGACTCTTCGTGAATTGCATTGGAATGCTGTGGGTACGATAGTATGAATAGCGAAAGGGAAGTAATAATAACAAATCAAAAAGATAAAAAAACAACCTTTAAATAAACAACTTAAACATGATTATTCGATTAATAAAATTTAAGAACATTAATATTAACTATATTTTGTTTCTCCGAGAGGTAGTAAGTAAGTAGACGCAAAACGTTGCTGGAAAAAACCCACACAAAATCATTTCCCAAAAATAGCACGCACATTGCCCAATAACAACAAATAAAATACTTTCGTATGACACCACAATAAATTAAATATTTTCACATGAACATCCCTTAAAATCCCCGCAGAAACTGCAATAATATAGTGCAGTTTTTTAACAGTTCTACACAATGATAAAAGAAGGCTCCTGTTCCATAAAGCAACACATAAATAGCCAATACATAGCTGATGCCTCTTTCTTGGGGCCCTGCTATCCCATGACGTCAGCTGGGTCGCAAGTAGTGATGCGTGGAGTATGTCAATTCAGTCAGAACGGATAGTATAAGCGTATAATGCAAGCATACCTATAAACGTATAACACACACAGTATAAGCGTATAACGCAAGTAGCCAGTCAGTACTCGGGAATAACACAATAAATATTTACATTTTCAGTCACAACAGAAACAGATTCTGTGTTTTTGTATTTTCAGGAGTTCTTGGATATTTAAAGAAATCATTGACACATCTCACACGACCGGAGACTATATCGTTTCATTCAACAGTAGACATTCTTACGTATATAAATGAATTGAAAATGTTATCGATGTCCAAATAGATGAGAATGCTTCGACCAAAGATATCATCAATCTCTCTGTAATAATATAATTCCCTCCTTTTTCTAAAATAAATATTCCCGTCCCCAAGGGACCAATCCCTCGACACCTCGTTTTTTATTACGATTTTGTCATGTGACTATTTTTTGTTAACATATTGAAGGTATTTAAGAACGGAATGTCTCGTTGAAAATAACTGTGGGATTAGTGATTTTCCGTTTCCCAATGTTTTGGCATTATAAAAAGGAAAGTTGTAGTAAACTTCCGCTGCACACAGTTTGTCACACATTATGTACCCTCGCTCATTAGAAACGGAAAAACAGTTTTGTTTACTAATGACACAAATATTGTTTGCAAAAAGAAACGAGGTATTACGATCTAAGGTGTTTTAAATTGGTTTCGTAATAGCATATTACAAGAAAAAGAAGGAAAAATGCGGTCAATGCAGTTTTCCATTTCAAACAGACAATTGCATGTCCCATTGAAAATGAATTATACACAATTGGAGGTAACAAAATTTCTGGGATAATCAAACCTCAAATGAAATATGAAAGTAAACAAATTGAACACTAAATTAAGTTCATTACGTTACGAATTAAGAATTCTTTTAAATTCAGTCAGCCTTCATGCAACTCGTTGCGTGCATTTTGAGTATGTACATTCCCGCCTGATACACGATGTAATATTCTGGGGAAACCCATCACTCACGGAAACACACACAAAGTACACAGGCTATTAGATTGAAGAAATAAAATGTACGAAAAAATGCCATCCATGTGATTCCCGCAAGCCTCCCTCCAATGAGTTTGGAATATTCCCATTCCCTTGTCTTTTATTAACGAATTAGTAGTTTTTATCAAGACTGATTGACGTAGGTGTAGGAACATATGTTCATGCAATACAGATAATTACAACACATGTCGTGGGAATCATATTCATCAGGTGTCAATATCAACAGCTCACTACACGATATCCATATAAAACACACGAACGTTGCTAGACAACACATTGCTAGATGGCATCAAACAATTAAATCGATTCACAACTTTAAGTGCCAAGCAAATTATTTTCTTCCGTATAACTGTTTCCGTCAATTAGAGGCAATACTGGCCATCAAAACAGATAAAGAACATCCCAGATACAAATGTAAAATCTGCCCTCCTTTCTTTTGTTCACAATTGAAACATTCGTGCGAAGGAGATTATTTCTGTTTTGCGAAAGTAAAGTTATTAATTTACTACGCTCTACTTGTAAGTAAGAAACATGAGCTCTCTATATCATGTTTAGCTTAAGAGTCCAGCACATTAATGAAAATACATTCATATTTGTTTCATTATGTATGTGCCGCACATTTCCGTTAATTAATAAGATCATTGCACTTTCGAAAGTAACGTGAAATCCCAATTATCTATGTTTCCACCCGAACCCTTTTATTGTAATTGAATATAAATATTTAAGTGGTTAGGCGGAAGAGCCAGCCTTACGTCCTGAGCCTCGCCAGAAATAAACACATTATTATTATTATTATTATTATTATTATTATTATTATTATTATTATTATTATTATTATCATCATCATCAATAACTTCAGCTTCTGGGTCGAAGACCCCTGTATCGATCAGGTTTTTCATCCAGTTTCCCTTTTCCAATAAGCAATAATTCAGATGACTGTTTTTGCTTCTGGACATAAATGAAGCTTCACTATTCGAATTTTTTGTTGAGCTCTCCTTGGGCTAGTTGTGTTAGGAATAAAGTCGGGGTTGTGGGTTGCTATATTGTTAGCAATACAATACAATAAAATAAGTAGATCTCGTATGGATACGAATACTTTTTCTGTAATTCGGGGAGGAAACGTCTTTTGCGCAATCTGAAGAGAAAGTTTAATAAAATAATTTAAACCCCTTTTTGAGCAAATTTTGAATTTTTTTGAGGTTTTATATAAAGTACCCCCGAAATCAAAATTTCCGTTTCATCAGCAAAGATGGCTCAGGACATTCACCGATGTCACTGTAGTGCCTCTGACCGGGAGGTTCTAGGGTTCGTGTCCCGACGGTGGCAGGATTTTCGACACTAGCTAGATAGATAGGTCACGTGTAGCCGCAGTCTGGAAGAGAATTCTAGCCACCAGCTGCTCTGATCGGTATTGTTTTCCACGGTTTCTCCAATCAACTCCAGGCGAATGTCGGAGCAGTCCCCTAACAAACAGGCCATGGACCGCGCGCGATCTTTCCTTCCGTGAGCTTAGAGCTTGTCCCGACAGGGGCACCGCCCCGTCGGGACAAGCTGTGGGAGACATTTCTCTTCTTCTTTGTTCCTATCTTCCATATACGGAAGTTAGGTGACCCATAACGGGTTTTCTTGGGATAAATTATTCAGGGTGGTTTCCGTTACCTTCCCTGATATGATGATGATGATGATGATGATGATGATGAAAGGACGAACACAATACAACCATGCCCGAGGCGGGACTCGAACCCGCGATCTTTCGGTACGAGATCGCTACGGCACTACTGCCTTAGCGATCTCGGCCACCGGATCGGCGGGAGACATTTGGGTGGAGAAAATTCCAACAAGCTGACGTAGGTCGGCACCGGATCTCGCCAGCCAACAGGGAAAGATCAAGGCCATCTCCCGCGATGAAAACATGCAAATACACTTACGGGACCAATTATACCTTTGCAGATTATGCGTTCGGTATCACAAATCATTCAAAATATCCATTTCGAACTGACACGTTTCCAGTTTAAGCAGATCGAACGGGGAATATATTTTTTGGAAATAATTGTTTGAATGGTTTAAACGCTAGTGTTGGGCGCAAACGAACGGACGGAATGACGTTTTGCCGTCAATCGATTTTTCGGTATCTAGGAGCCAGAAATACCCAGATTTTATTTACACAATGTGTTACAGGAATTTAATATACAGGAACATAATTTATCTGCATTTTCGGTAACAGGATCCCACAATACCAGTTTTATGACAAAAACTCGGCATATTTCGCTGCAGAATTTAAAAAATATATTTAGTATGCAAGTATGTTGCAGGCGATAAAGTAAAAGGAGACGTTTAGAAAGATACGAAATTATTGGCATGTTGGATGTGTCTGTTAAAATCATAACAAATATCTGATTTTACGACGGAGGTACAAGTAGACGTCGAACTGGCAAACCTTTCTGTGATTGAGAGGCGAAAGGCTCAGCTGAGGAAAAAAGTCCTGTGGCTCTTCGGCGCTTGGAGCTGCCTGCAAAAGCCTTGTGGGGGTGGAGTTAACGCAAGCGCGGAATAGACGTTCCGCACAGGTGAAAATCTGGAAGCTGGCTGCCTTGGCCCGGAGGTTTCGCGGCTCCCCTGCCCCGTCGTGAATGTCAGCGTAGGGTCACCTCCTACGAAGACCTCACCTTCCACCGTTTCGCCCTGTGCAGAAGGATACAATTCAAGGTGGAGTAGAAGCAGGAAAACGTTACTAACTTTTGAACACTAGGATAACCTGTACAGTCGTTCAGTTAATTAAATAATTTAATTAAAATGAATAGTGAATGTAGTTGCGTGTAATTGTAGTTGCGTATTTACTATTGTTAGAGCTGGAGAAGACATAAGCTAGTCACGAGTATTTCTAAACGTTGTTAAGGTTTCTAAATGCATCTGTTATTTTTAAAACCCCGCAAGTAAAGAATTCTAAAGTCATGGGAAAACAAGAAAAAATGAATATTTTCGTACATAGAGAACTTTTCTTTTTTATTTATAATGCATAAATTTTGATTGAGCGTGCCACGGATATATTTATTTTACTTGTATTAATGGTATGATAGTCGCTGGACTTCATTAAACGTTTATGTCTTAAGGGATTTCAAAAACTAATCAGAAATGTATTACCTAAACATGTCAATAAATGCACATTGCAGGTTCAGTTTGTAGTTTGACAAATTTATTACAAAATTATGTGAAATGGGAATGTGCATCTACATCAAACATGATTCATACGACAGAAACAGTTTCTTGAAATACGTGTCTGTAACGAATCTTCTAGTACATAGGAATTTCTTTCTAGTACGTAGGAGTAATTCCGTACTGAACATCTCATTTAACCAATGTGTCAGTGATATCCCAGTCACACACACAGTACTCGTATACACACTCATACTCATTCACACAACCCCGCAAGTCAATGAACTACAGAGTTTCAAAACCAACCAAAATTTTGGTGACCTCACGGTCAATCTATTAATCTTATTTACGGATTTTCACATGGAACGATGCATGTATTCGCAGCTACTACTTTCATTCCAAAAGGGAAAATGCAAAAGAGAGTGACATAAGGGTTTTAAAAATAACCGGTCTAAATGAGGTCGACTACATGTGACACAATCATTTGCTTTCAACGATAACCAAGGATTCCGATGACTCCGAAAGGCGATCCATTGCTTGTCAGTGCGGACATCAGACCAGGCGCCGATTTTTACTTCACTTGATTTGTTGGAATGATATTTCCGGGTAAGTCAACTACTATGGACATTTTCCCTGTCAGTGTAGTGAATTCCGTTTTTCCCTGGAGGTGGCGGTGTTCTTTCCCTGCTAGATTGTGAAATTCGGTGGCGACCTACACGTTGGCTTGTGGGTGAATCCCCCCTCCAGAAATCTCCCCCAGCTGGACACTAAACCATTCGGAAGAAGCACCAAACTCCCGACATGTGTGATATTATAGTGCATGTTAAAAGTGTGTGCCTGCGAGGAGAGAGGATAGGACAAGGAAATGGAAGGAAAGATAGCGCGCGGTCTGTGGTTCGTTTGTTACATTGCTCCGACATTCACCAGATATTGATACGCGAAACCACTGAAAACTATCTATCAGCAGCGCGTTGCTGGAATTGTCTTCCAGACAGTGGCTGAATTCCTTGCTATTTAGTATATGTCGGAAATCCGCCATCATCGGCCTCAAACTCTAAGACTTCCCGGTCAGAGTCACTGCAGAGACAGTGGCAACTCAGTCGACCCAGGCGATGGGAACGACCAATCGCGACGCGTTGTAACGCCCATTATATGCGCGCGTGTTCTTAACCGCGGAGTCCCTTCCCCTTGTTTTTTATCAACAGCTGGATTACGAATAAAAGGTAACAAAGAAGAGTTGTTGACATTTCACTACAATAGAAACTATTTTCATCGACAAAAGAGATTCAGAGAAAATTGATAGTACAGATGTCTAAATCACTTGCCCTTCCTTTACCCCTCGCATTTAGCGACAAGAGACCTCACGAAAACGAACGCGGATTAAAGGAGCATTTGTAATTGGGTTGGATGTATGAACGCAACGCCTATTGCCTCCCCAATACGCCACCAATTGCAGAGTGTAATAGATATGCAACTATACCACAATTACAACAATGTGGAAACACGTAACTATCAATCCAATTCAGTGGAGCTGAATCCAAGTAGTTCAATTATTTCATTGATATCTCATGCACCTTTTGTGCTTATAGGTCAGAAATTGCCGTTGGTTATAAAAAGTTCATACCGGGAGAGGTGGCTCAGTGTAATTGCAGTCAAACTCCAACTGATGTCACTGCAGTGTCTCTGACCGGGAGGTTCTAGGTTCGAGTCCCGATATTGGCAGGATTTTCGAAACTATCTTGTCAACTAGGTCGAATTCGGTAGCTGTCTGGAGGAGAATTCTAGAGTCTGACAGCGCTGATTTAGTTTTCCGTCTTTACTCTGATCAACACCAGGCGAATGATCAACACCAGAACCCTAACAATCGGGCCACGGACCGTGCGCGATCTTTCCTTTCTCTTCCTTGTCTTAACCTCACCCCTTACACACACTTTACACTAATAAGCACCACACTACCACACATGACGGGAGACCGGACGGGAGCTTAGAGCCTGTCCCGGCTTGGGCGGTGCCCCGCTGGTGGAAGATATTCGTACCTGGTTTGAGGAAACACCGCTAGCCGACGGTAGGTCGGCGCGGGATCTTGCCATCCAGCGGGGGAAGATATCCACCACCTTCCGAGGAAAACATGCACTACACTTACGGGACTAATGACCTTAGCAGTTGACGCGGTCGAAAACACTAATAAATGAATCAAAAGCCCATCTTCAGCTTACAAAATACTGAAAGTGGGGAAATAATTCGTTATTATTTGTTACATGTGCTATTTTCGAAAATTCGAGAAATTGAGAATTGTGATATTTTCAAATCGTAATTTGCTGTATCTACGAAAAAAAGAGTGGGAGACCATCAACACCCGTTAATTTGCCCGCTTCCCCCACAATCCCACTTCCTTCCTCTCGTCCTTTTCTATATCTCTCCTCTAAGGATATGGCGCATTCTCTACTTGAACCGTTTTTACCTTTTGGTTTAATGTGGACTTACGCAGTAAATATTTTGAAAATATTGTAATGCTACGGAAAACATTGTAAAATATTGTAATGCTACGGAAAACATATTGTAAAATGTTGTAATGCTACAGAAAAACTTGTATTGTATTGAAAAAGTGGATAAATCTTATTCCTACATGTAGTAAATTACTTCTTTTAACACATTGTGAACTCAGAATCCACGTTATATGGGTCTTTGCAACAGAAAAATCGGTTGACGGCAAAACGTGGCCGTCATTTCATAAGTCAACTTGTCTGTCTGCCCACATGTCTGCCTGCATGTCCGTCTGTCCGTCTGTCCGTCTGTCCGTCCGTCTAACCGGCAAAAACGATTCAGGGCATCAACTGATGTCAATGTAGTGATTTTATCCGGAAGGTCCTAGGGTTCGAGTACCGACCGTGGCAGGATTTTGAAAACTAGCTAGACTTCTAGATCGAATTCAGCCACAGTCTGTAGGAGAATTCTAGCGGCCCTCTTTTCTGATCGGTAGTTTTCCGTGGTTTCTCCGATCAACACCAGGCGAATGCCGGAGCAGTACTCTAACAAGCCATGGACTGTGCAATCTTTCCCTCCTATTCTTTGTCATATCCTCACCCTTTACTTACACATACTTACACTCGCATGCTCTACACTATCAAACTAAGCGAGCTTAGAGCTTATCCCGACTGGGGCGGTACCCCGCTGGTGGGAGATACCTGGTTAGGGAGAATCCCCGCAAGCCGACGTCGGCGCCGGTTCTCGCCTGCTAGTGGGAGAAAATCACCACCACAGACCGCGATGAAAACATGTACAACACTTACGGGAGTAATGACCGGAATCTTTCATGCGCCCGTAATCACTAATTATTAAATCCGTCTGTCAGTCTATTCTTCCGTCTGTCTGTCCGTCCGTCCGTCTGACCGTCCGTCTGTCCGTCCGTCCATCCGTTTCTATCTCCGTCTGTCTCTCCGCCTGTCTCTTCGTCTGTTTTTTTGTGCGTCTGTTTATTTATTTACGTCAAAAAGAGTTAAAAACTGAGTGTGACGTGCAATGGGAAAAGTTATTTTGAAGTTACATTTATGTCCAGAAGAAAACAAGGGGCCATCTCAGCATTTGCTCAAAGGTCAGGGATACTGGACGAAAACATAATCGAGATGGAGGTCATTTACCCTGAAGCCGAAGTACGACACTTTTACAGGCTCTTTAGAATTATACAATCCAAATGGTAAATAATACATTAAATATCATTGTTAAAATTAATATTACTTTCCTTTTGGATGCTCGGTATTTTCTTTAATTGACAGTCCATCTGTCTGTCCATCTGTCTGTGGTCAACGCTATCGCCTACGCCGTTCAGACGATATTCTACAAAATTAATATTTCCTAATCGATTTACAGGAACTCAAGGCCTGCGAGTTTGAAACGGGTGTTTTGATTTTTGGGGGTATTTTACTTGAATTACCAACAGTTTCAAAATTTTCTCCAAACCTGCTCCAAATATTTTGCTTAAAGGGGTGTTATCGGATAGCATAAATTGCATTGAATTATCTAAAACACTGAGTCATCTGATGAAGCGCACAAGAAGCTTCAAACAATTTTGTTTCTCATGTTGCATTTCAGCTGACTCACCTTCAGATTCATCTTTAACAATTTGTATTGGAGATTGTTACACTGGTAATTTTTCACTTTAGAGAATTGGCAGATGGAAAATTGGTATTTTACAGCATTTTTACTTTTCTTAAAAATCACTTTTATATTTGCAATACCAAAATATTGTATTTATAACATAATGCCTGAATCTTGCCCCGTTTTAAAAACGTAGTGGTAGGGGAAGTTGCCTTCTTCAACCATTTTTCTAGTTCCATTCCCACCCTCTGTATATTCAATCACAAAATATTTACAAAAACAATCTAACATATATATTATATAATACAATGTTTTAGTTGCATTGCTTTGGACAATGAATGAAAAGAAAACAAGTGTGTAATCAGTTTACATTGGGATGCCGGTTGCCTAATTTGGACGCCGCCTTCCATGATGGGTTTCAAAAGAAACGCACAAGTAATTATTTCAATTGGTTGACAGAAATGATCGTTTTCTTTGCAAATATAGTTGACAGTCCGCTCCTTTATTTAATGATTTTCACACATCTAATAATCAAGATTATATTTGGAGGCAATTATTTTAAACAGAACTTGCCTACCAGGTTTCAAATATTCCAAATGAATGATAACATTATGTATAGTATTACCTAAATATATCATAAATGAAAGGCCGGGGCTGCCTAGCACTCAGGTTGCTATATCGGCCACGTACCGTAAGCCCTAGCTTTGTGTCACGTGTCTTTCATGATCTAACGAACTTCACACAAGATGGTAAGATGGTTCAATATGGTCAGTGCAACGATGGTAGAACTGTGATCTCGAATATATTTTAGAACTTGAAAGATAACATTTTCTTAGTTCATTGATTGTTTTCTATAGTATTGCTATGGAAATAATTTACTTCTTACTTATTCAGCTAAAAACCTCAACCGAACTAGATGTTTGGTTATCAGTTTTCGTTTTTTTTAGTTTTGTTCCTTTGTCGCTTCTATGTCGCCCTTCATTCACAAATCCCGTTCGGAGCTGGATGACACTTTTCAATTGGGGTTGGCACAGTTTCAACCCGTCCCATCCTGTTTGTCCTCAACAAATGAAAACTATTTTGTTAATAATTTAATTCAAATCTACAGTAAAGGCACTGGCTGTGCCTACAATTAAAAACTTTTCACAGTTTTTTGAAACTTCTTGGATAATTGTAGGGGAGTGCGGGGCTGCTTGGCAGTAGCTGATATTTTTTTACCTAACTTTGGTTTAGTGTTGGTAAGTTTAATATATCATTGGAAACTATTTATTAAACTACCTTAACGGATTTTTTAATAGTGAGTGTTTAGCTGTCTTTTAGAGACGTTAAAGTCATTAAGTCGATATGGGCCAAAAAGCTTATAGGGTTGGTTGCCTCAAACGTTGGGTTATGTTCGTACTATACCGCGGCAGGTTGGCACAATACTTCCGTAAGATTGTGGAGTAATTACGCATTGTCAAACAATAATTTTTCAATGTATTAATAACAAACGCAAACAGGTTTATCACCGTTTAGTCAAAATTAAATATGTAAAAATACGCATTTTCCCCTTTTTAATAAAAAAATATTTTTGTCTTCTTTCAAACATTGAGTAAGTAACATCATTTAATTGTTTTAAGTTTCACGCTACAGAGAAGCAGGTCAAATCATAAAGAAAGAAAAAAAAAACTTTAAAAATAAATGTTACGATAACCCTTTAGGAAACAAAGCATCACCAATTGACACAATTTTGGAGCCCTTCCATCTCTGGTAAAAAAGTATTTAGCCCTGATGATGGAGAAATAAACTCCGAAAAGCAAACGCAGATAATATTGTCTTAATTTATGTACCGTTGGCCCATGCACAACATGCTGGTCATGAAATACAGCAGATAATTAGTTTCTTTATTGCAATGAATATTCGAATTTTGAGCAAAGATTTTTCGTCCATTTCGAATCGCAGAGCGCATATATTTTATGCATAATATGGGCAGATTAGAGCCTAAACTAAAACCGTGCATGACCTCATGCGTAATGGGCAATGAATGGAAAACATGAGTAAATAATATCCATCATTCCAGTACGGTATTTCTACTCCCTGAGATTGTTGCTTAAGGTACAATGATAATCAGCCTAGAGCAAGCCCAAGCATTCCATAGGAAAGTAATTTTGAAAGTAAAATGTTTTAATTAATGACGTCAAATGCTTTTGAATGATATAAAAATTCTACAATAGGTGCTTCATTAACATGCATTGATACGCAACGATATCTTTAATAAAAGAAAATACGGCTGTTTCCTTAGAGTTTGATTTTCTAAATCCAAGTTGGCGACCCGAAAAAGCTTCGTATTTACTGAGAAAGGTTTCTCTTCGTACGTACAAAAATATCTCTAATATTTTTGAGAAAACTGACAAAAGAGATACGCCAAGCGGAACTACAGTAGGGAAACTCTTGACTCTGAAACGGTTTTCCAAACGGGCCACCGCCCTGTCGAACGGCGCGCTGTTGCGGCTTCTACACAATGAGTAGTCTGCCTCATATGTGCCACCCGCTCGTGTAATCTCACGAACGGCGGGAGAACCCACACAACAAGCCTACTGCGTTGCCATGCAGTGGGCCGAAACCCGCGCTCAAACTGAAGCATCTAACTAGAAATGCTAGGAAAAGTTGGCAACTTTTTGAAATGTCATGTTTGTGCGCTTGAAAATATATCTGAAACGACACAAAATTTTCTTTTATAAAAATGGTAGGTAGAAGGGTAATAACATTAGAACTTTCTTCATTAAGCGCAAATTTAAAAAAAAAATAGAATTGAACATTTCTCCCTGCCTTTAAACTACCAGAACGTGGAGATTTTGACTACTAGTTGTGAGAATTAGAACAAGGATAATGTATTTAGTTTCCTTTATTGTATACTTAAAGGATAAACTGAAAATACCCTATTAATTTTCGCATTGAAATAACGTTACACGAACGGGTGCATTTTCACTTTTTTGATCTCAGACATGTTCTTCTGTCTTTCCTTGCTTTCTTTCTCGTTTTCTAGCCTTCTTTTTTGCTTACAGCAACAAAGAAAGGTGGTTTGCTCAATGGTAGTTTGGTAGTTAGGTCAATGGTTCAAAAAAGACAATAGCCATAGTTTTTATAAAAAGACTTGAAAAGATTATTTAAATCAAAATTAAAGTCTGACTTTAAATTCTTAATTTTGAAACTACGTACCTAGAACCTTGAAGTTCCCAATTTGAAGCTGTTCGATGAGACCAATCACAGATTAACTTCCGTGTCTCTGTTTGTAAAAATACATCACTGAAAAATTATTAATTTTGGCATTGGTTAATTACTCCGTACTATCATGGAAATAGTGTACCAATCTACCGTAGGCCAGTGCCAAACTGCCCCAAGTGACAGCCCTCTTCTTTTAACTTGATGACTTTTGACAACTCTCAAGTTCACGCAAGTTCGTCAGTCAAACGTAAAAAATACAACAAAGTATCTCAATTCATGTACTTTCCATTGACAAAATCAAATTTGTCAAAACTAAACCAGAGTTGCATAAAAAAATAAAAACTACCTACTGATGCCAACGACGCCCGGTCTTCCCAAATATTTTGACCCTTTGTCTTGTACATATGTAGAAACATAAATTCAAAAGCCCCCTTCATCCTTTTTTAAGTAAATATTTTACACTTTATCTTTTATACATTTTATTTAAAATTTAAATAATTGACTTTATCCCATTGTTTTGGGTTTTGAGTTTGACTAGCTTTGGATCTTTGGATACATTTCCAGAAGATTACTGGCGTTTTGTGTCCAGATACATTTCCCGTACGAATGTCCTCATAAATGGACTAGAATGTCCCCATAAACGTATTTGACACTGAAGAGAAAAATCAATATTTTTCGGTTTATTCTTTCAGAAATTTAACAAGAAATGAATTTATGAGTAGAGATCCTAGGGAACTTGACGTTAGGACCGATTTGTCATACATCGATCAAAGTTGGAAAAGTTTTAAAATACGGAACTGAACGACATTTCGTTACCTCGAATTTAGATTTCAAAAATGACTGAATGACAATAATCGTTCGAGATATAAAAGTGGTTTGATTTCTATGGATTTCTTTAGCACCACTTTCTTCGACTATCTATTCGGATACATTATTAACTTGCATTCCGATACCCATCTGCATCGCCCCTCGCTCGCCGCCGGCGCCGTCGCGTCGTCGCTTGGCTCATTGCATCGCCAGCACACGACGCGCCACCGGAAGCAGGACAGAGGAGTGAAAATGCTTCATGAGGAAGTACCGGAAAACATGCGGTCCTTTGTGGTGAATGTGAAGTCTGTCGGGAACGAGAATTAGTCGAGAAGATACACAAAGCCCGCGACACGGTCAATCGCGAAAAATAAAGCTGCGCCAAAAGGAGGTCACAGCGAGCGCGGCTACCCGTGCGCAATCTGGGGACGGAGGTGCAAAACAGCGGGGAGCATTACATGTATAGGTGCTGACGGCGCGTCGCCGCAGTGGACACGGAGCTAGCGAGCTGGTCGGTCGAGCATCTAAGTTCACGCGCTGTGACTAGGTTCCCCGTGCAACATGTGTCGTGTGGCTGGCGTCACCCGAGTTTTGCTGCTGGTGGGCTTCGCGAATCTTGTGTTCGGTTCGGCGATCCCGATGTGGGAATTTCTAAGCAGGACTGAAAAGGTAAGTGGCGAAGGACGCGTCAAAACCACCAATCTCTCAAGAACCCGTTACGGTAGAACTGTAGTATGGGTGCCAGACTACTCGTGGGTGATGAGTGGTTCTTAGTAAATTTTTGCGTGTATTAACGTCTCTCAAAACTGTATTTCGGACTGTTTCTAGTATGTAATATTAATTTGTTATTGTAAGAGGCATGGTACCTGTTGTCAAGGATGTGGAACATAGCACTGTTGACATGTCAGTCCATTTGCGGTCACTGAAACATACTGGAAATGTCAGGAATCTACCTGATACACAGCTGTGATTAAAACGTGAAAGCTTTCAAAACATCTTTCGTTAGACCTTTGAGAAGAATAATGTTAGTGATATTGCAGTTTGCACATTTGCTGAGCTTTGAAAATAAATGCCGCAGTGAGTGTATTTAGAACGAAGGAGAATATCTGTGTCAGCTGCTCTCTGTTGTCCTAGTGTGGGCATGTAACCTAAGTTGGTAGGCGTAAAAAAATCTGTCAAACGTTGTAAACAGTAATACAAAATATCACGCATATTACAATAGGACTAATCATAGGAATAAAAAAATCCGTGTATTGAGTCCTAGCAATTGCTGGAAATGTTGAAAACACGGTAACTCCTGTAGCCGGTACTGTTCGTACTGATACAACTAATGAGCCAATTGTATTATTTATTTTTCCGGATGCAGTTACCGCATGATAATGAATGTAAGGAGATGATAAAAGGAGTGTTCTGGTAGCACGACTACATGTGAACCAAGAGCATGACAGCTGAGGAAAATACGCACACCGTTGTTCAACGCGCCTGGGAATTCCCGCCTCTCCCACGTAATCTTATTATCTGACTCACGATTCTCCTGAAGAGTGGGCACTCGCCACCGTAAAACCACCTCCTATATTTACTGGCTATTTATAGAGAAATTATTTCTCATTCACAGAGTCAATATTGTTTCAAATCCAATGTTCAGTAATTATGCCGATTCAATTTACTTTCATTCATTAATGAAAACTTAATATTGTAAATATAATGTATGTATGAAATAATATACAAGAGGTGGATGAGCACTTTGTAACTTCATATAAACAATAATTGTAACTTTAACACGTGGAGTATATAATGTCTTGTCACATGAACAACTTTTCAACTGCGGAACCAAAAGCGAGGTGTCAAAGTTTTCTTAGCCCATTCATATAAAAATTCACACTTTTTTTTCCATTAGATCATAAATAAGGAAGACGCAGTATTCAGCAAACAGTACTGCAAACGTGAAAACAAATTAATTGCATTGGAAAGCATTGAATAAATAATTTGGCTTCAATTAGTACAGCAGAATCGATAAATTAGCACATAATGAGTGTCACATTAAATTTTTGATGAAACGTATATTGAGGCGAATAAATATCCCGCTCGTAAAAAGTCAAACAGCCATAAGCGTTGTTTCGTGGATAAGAATAAATTTTCGCCGCTGAAATGCAGCAAAGTTTTACAAATAAAATATAGGGCGTTGATTACATAGAATCGCATGTTTTAGACCTGTATATACAATATGGATTTGCCCTGATTTTTTAAATACAGAGATGTGATAAAATAATTTTCTTGTAAAGGGTATGTCTAATTTAAAAAGTTTAGTGGATTAGTGAAGCAAATTCTTATTCCATTGAAATTTAATTTTACTACAACACTTCCACAGAACAAAATTTTAGTACTTTCAAATGTAACACAAACTGCATTCAACTTAAACACATACGTAATAATCACAAAATTTACACATTTTGGGATTTTTTGTCTTTTTAAAGGAGACATTTCCCTAAATTTTCCCCACAGTTAATAAAGATATGTATTTCTATATACACAGTATTTATGTATAATTATATTACTTGATATATTGGAATTGACGAAAACTGAAGAAATTCAGTGGTCTATGATTGTCAAAATTAATTGTTTCGAGTGCAGTTTTGCGAAATATTTATGTTATTTTCTTAACACTTTGAAGAGATTATAACCCTCCGACTTTCCTCAGCGTCGGTACTAGGTACTGCCCGCATCTTCTCAAATTCACTTTTTTCAAAAGCATGTTGTGCGAAATTAAGTAGTTTTAATAATTTAATTTGTGTGAAAAAATCTTAGTTTACTACAAAGATATCAATAACATAAATGCAAATTCACTTTTTACTCGATTGCTTTACAAGAACCTTGATCCGTGCCAAGTCTCCCGGTGACAATATTAAACGATTACTGCACTCTGAGAAACACAGAGCTATCAGGGGGGATAATGCCTTTTAAAAACATATTTCATGACGGATGGATTGATTGATAATTTTGTTTCCGGGCCCGATAACTGTAATGGTCATTACCCCCTTAGGAAAGGTGCATGTTATGTCAGGGGAGATGGCGGGGTTTGCACCCTCCTGGTATTTACGCTAGCAGGGCACTGCCCATCCGGGATAAGCTCTACGCACCCGACTAGTCCGACATGTTTGGGAGTGTAGAGCATATAAGTGCAAAGGGGAAGGAGGAAGGGACAAGGAAAAATCGTGCGTGGCCCGTGGCCCGATTGTTAACGTACTTTTCGGGCATTTGCCATGTCTTGAGAAGATAAAGAACGGAAAACTACCGATCAGAGCAAATGGTCACTAGAATTCTCGTTCAAAGGTGTTCCATTGAAAACAAGTATCTCGAAAAATGTGCATCGGAGCAAGAAAAGTGGGTAACGAAAGTTCGTATCGATGGGACCCATCCAATGATACCAAATTTGACGCTTCACCCGTACCCCCCCCCCCCCCCCAGGAGCTGGAGTGAACAAAAATATAGAAAGTTAATTGCGAATACCTGGTTTTTATTGCAGATACGTATTCTCTGAAAAAGGTAACTTTTGTATTTAACGTTGTTTTTTTTTGTTTCGTTAGAGCGCTTCAATCGATAAAAATCAAAATAAGAAAAATGTTAAAAAACGACTTTTTCTCGGCTATACACATCACACAGAAATAAAAAACATTATGGTTCAATAATTTTAAAAGCAACTCAATGCTACCAATCGTCGCAATGTTGTTATCAATATTTTTAAAACTACTTTTACCGTGACTTGCAAAACAAAGCAAGGTTATCAATTCTTTCTGCAATTGACAACATTTTAGGTTTGTTATAAAATAATGTTACTAGTTTGTATTACGATAGTCAAGCGATAACTGATTTTTATAAAAATCTGTAGTTCATCAAACGGCCAGAATAGCGCTGCTGTCGGCGCTTCTCATTCTTCCATCCTGGAGAGAAGGAAGAAGGCCCACTGTCACGTATCGTATCATAAGAGTAGCTTGTTGAAAATTATTGGACACTTTTTTTTGGATTTGATATGTAATTGTCGAGCGAAACTCATTTTCAACGATTTTTTTAATTATTTTGTTTCTAGTCAATGACAGCGTTATCACAAAAAAAGGGAAAACGGTAAACACAAAAGTTATGTAATGTTTCTGGAGAATCCAAATCTACAATAAAAAACGAGAGTTCCCATTTCACTCGTTTTATTTTTCCTCACCCCCACTCCCGGCGGGTATGGGTGGTTTTCGAGTTTGTTATCGTTGAATGGGCCCTGTCGATACGAACAACATTCATTACCCACTGTTCTTGATACGATGTGCACTTTTCGAGGTATATACAAAACCAATTTTAAATGAAACATCCAGTATAGCTTGTATCGAAAATTCGCCATCGTCGGGACTCGAACCAAGGACCTCCCGGCCAGAGACTTTGGAGTGCGAACAGCTGTTGAATACGATATTTTGTTAACAAAATCGGCGTCTATTCTGTAAAATGTAAACAATTAAAAATAAATTTCAGTTAATATGTAATTTATCTCACTTTAAATATGATTTTATATTTAATGCAAGTGGACCCGGCAATGGTTCGCGACTGCAAATGTATTACAATTTACACACTACTAATCACGTATTTGTTTATCACGTTTTACGTTTCGCTCTGTAAAATTTCAATACATGAAAGACTTTCCGACGGATATTGATTTGTTCTGGTTTGTCCTGGTTGTATTGATTTGTTCTAGATGTCCTGGTTTGGATATGGTTGTGAAGTATCCTTTTATTAAAAGTTCTCCCTCAGGTTTGGGAAATCATTCGCTATTACACTGTCTCGGAGAAATTTGATTTCTTTGTCCGAGATAACGTTAAAGTAATAATTCCGGCCGATAATTCATAACCCCAGAGCATTATATGCAACGAAAACGCGCTTAATATTTGAGAGTAAGGCGTATTGCATTGAGATTCTGTTCGGGGGCGCTTGAATGAGCATAAACGCATAAAATGATCAACGCGCGTCTATATGTGACGGACATACGCACATTCCTACTGTACGATTACTATATTCTTGGCGCAAGTGGGATCAATAATAATTGCAGTTAATAAAGTTTTATCGCTATCGGATGAACGGTACGGCAGCGCATGAAATACGAACAAACATAGTCTTTAATATATTAGATTATCATTTTATTTCAAATCGTATTCATAAATACGATCCAAATATCATAATTATTTGCATTATAAATTTGTATTTTAAAAATATTTGTATGTATTGTTTCTTTTAATTTGTATATGTACTTTTTTGGCCAAACTACCACTCAGCATATGCTTATTTGCAGAAATAATTCGGAAGGTCGAGCGCAACAGTGGCGCAACCCTCCTTCATTAGAATATGAGATATTGTACTTTAAAGTTGACACGTTCCAGTTTTTCATATTTTTCCTTTATATTCATTTTGTGTTAATAAGTACTTTCTCTGAACATTAGTTTTCTTTGCCATACATGAAAATCTGTCATAAGATGAAATGAAATAGGGAAAATTAATTAAATTCTGTGGTTTGATACATCATAAAATGGATTCGACCAGTGTTGCACAGAACTCCAACATTGATTGCCAAAAAACACATTTTTGATTTTAAGACAAAATAGAAATAATCATTGAAATTTACAGAAATGTACATTTATTTGCTAATTTGTTATTACAGAAATTAAAAAAATATGATGACATATGTAGAAAATTATTGAAGATAAATGTTATAAAATTACTGTTTGAACATAAGCAGTTTGATGCAAGTAATAGTATGGATAATTTTCTATTACGTACGTCATGACCATATTAGAATATATAAGAAATAAAATATCAAGAACAAAAAAGACATAATTACCACAATATTGTGATTATATGCAATCAGGTAGTCAAAGAAATAATCACCCTCTTGGTCCTAACTCTCCTGGTCAGTTTCGGAAGAGAGACTGTTGAAAAAATCATGATACACGGCTGATACATATTTTAAAATTCTTTTTTTCTATTTATTGGCCTTGGAGATTTGTATTTTACAGGAAGATTAATTTGTGTGAAATCAAAAGTGGGGTTCTCTCTACGTATTTTGCCGTTAGTGACATTAACTGAACTGTAAATCTCTTGTACTATCGGTGAATGTTTAAAGAAATATTTCCATGGATGATCCTTAGTAAATTTCAAACATGAAATTTTACTAAAATTCACAGCAACCTTGTTTCCTTCAGTGAATTTTCTATTACACTATTTTTTTCCCTATTGAGTGTGCCGAAACAAACTGTTTCGACTCTCTCTCAACTTCTTGTACTGTCGTTTTCCATTTCGTTTACTTCATTTAAATCACATTCTTTACATCGTCACCCATGTTAGTAATGTGACTTCATAGGCCAGTTGTAATTGGTCGAATTGGGGTAGACCACTGTTGCACTAGAATTTGTTACAACTGCTTTGAGAACAAAAACTGGCGGAGCTGAAAACACTCAAATTCTTACTATATATTCAATATTTTTTATTTATGCGACGTAGTTGATGGTTAATGAAAACAGATTGCGCAGTTAACTCAATTTCAACATCAGAGAGGGTTAGATCACTGTTGAGCTCAGACTTTCAATTATATACTCGTATCGCATTATCATAATCGTATTTCGCCTATATTTTCACCAATATTGAAAAGTTACATAAGTTTTCTTTTGTGACTTTTGCAAAACTGAATTCCCAAGCAATCATTTGAAGCATACTGCGCATCTTGTGCATTTTTCCTTTCATTTTATTCGCTTTGTGGAACTGCTGTTGACAAATGAAACAGTTCACTCCGAAAGAATCGTAATATAAAGCAGATGCCTCGTATAGCCCTCTTCGGGAAACTGGAACGGAAAAAAGCAGGCTTCCTGAAAGAGGATATTTACGAAAAGTAATCCAGCCTATTTTACCCCTTTTCGTAATTGTTAAACAACACTTCGAAATCGCACATTATTTCTTATCGGATTTCAGCGTCCGCGGCAAGGAATTAGGGCTCCACAATGGCACAAAATTAGTCACAGTAGATAGTGCAAATAAAAAATTGGGAGGGGAAGTACAACTCACTCTTAACTCAATCTTCAACACCAACACACCTAAACCAACATCAAGAGGCATAACACACAATCAAAGACACTTCTTTTGTATCAAAACTTACTTTCCGTATTTTTAAAGTTGAATCCTTTTTCTCAATAAAACAATGATCTCTGGATTGTCGTGCTGCCTCCTGATTCTAACACTGCTCTTTTTAACAGTCTACCGAGTGTAAACAGCAGGTTGCCGTGACCGCTGTCGAGCAATTATACGTAGAAGCGGAGATCAGGTGGGAGTACGGAAGTAGATATATTGGCATTTTACCCTCTACCTATGTGCGCAGTGAATAAGTTAAGACAAATTTACCAACATTTCAGTGCACGACTTTTATAGCTTGACAGCTCTGTAAAATCGAAATTTTGTAATTCAGTATCCCCTCGTTAGCATGTAGTTGCTCAATACGAACGAAATCTGGATATACAGGGTGGTCGTTTTAACTTGAGACAAGTGAATATCTCGAGAAATATGCATCCTACGAAAAAAGTGTTCGAGATAAAAAGTTAATATTATCGTGGGGGACATCAGTCAGTGCTAAAAGTAGCCACCCCCCGCCCCCCCTTTGGGGGGGTCGGGGGGGTCACTTTCATATCTTAAATGGGAACCCCCATTTTTTATTGCAGATTTAGATTCCTCATAAAAAAAGAAGTAACTTTTATTTGGGACATTTTTTCCAAATTATTGATAGATGGCGCTGTAATCGCAGCAAATGCCATGAGTTACCGATTCTGTTGGAAGATGTACCACTTGCAATACGACAGAACATGTGGTTTCAACATGATGGTTGTCCGGCACATTACGCCGCAATAGCCCGAGAAGTATTAAATCGCGAATTCAGTGGTCGTTGGATCGGTAGAGGGGGTCCAGTAAATTGGCCTCCTAGATCACCAGATCTTACGTCGCCGGATTTTTTTCTGTGGGGTTACCTTAAAGACAAAGTGTATGCAGAAGTACCTACAACTCGACAAAACATGATAGAACGTATCAGAAATGCTTGCTTAAAAATTACACCGGATATGCTTTCGAGTTGTGTAGCTGCATTTGAAGCTCGAATTAATAAATGTATCGAAATGGAAGGCGGACATTTTGAGCATTTGTTGTGAACTACAAAAGAGGCAAGGGGCTTCCCGAAGTTAAGCACCCCAATGGTGAGAGGCAAGGGGACTCACCTTAAACCAGCACCCCGATGGTGAGAGGCAAGGGGACTCACCTAAAACAAGCACCCCGATGGTGAGAGGCAAGGGGACTCACCTAAAACAAGCACCCCGATGGGAACAGTAACTACTACGTCCACGTCGTTGTTCCTGGGTAACGCTAAAAGTAGTTAAGAGCTTTGAATAACATAACAGGTTATTATTTGTTTGTTTTGCAAAAGCGAAATCTAATAATTTCCAATTTTTCGTATTCCAGTCTATTTTTTGTTATTACAACGCCATCTATCAACAATTCGAGAAAATATCCTTAATAAAAGTTACTTCTTTTTTCATGAGGAATACAAGTCTGCATTAAAAAATGGGGGTTCCCATTTAAGATTCCAAAGTTGCCCGCCGCTCCACCCCCAGGGAGTGGAGGTGGGGGGTCATGTTTTGAGTCATACGATAAGTTTTTGAAAAATATTAAACACATGTTTTGCAGTTTTTCGATCCAATGTGAATTTCGCAAGATATGAGACCGTTTCCTTCATTTTTCTAGGGAATCGGGATAAATAGTTTTTTCCGATTTTAGCGCCATCTATTAATAATTTGGAAAAAATGTCCCAAATTAAAGTTACTTCTTTTTTTATGAGGAATCTAAATCCGCAATAAAAAATGGGGGTTCCCATTTAAGATATGAAAGTGACCCCCCCGACCCCCCCAAAGGGGGGGCGGGGGGTGGCTACTTTTAGCACTGACTGATGTCCCCCACGATAATATTAACTTTTTATCTCGAACACTTTTTTCGTAGGATGCATATTTCTCGAGATATTCACTTGTCTCAAGTTAAAACGACCACCCTGTATATTGGTCCTTTGGAATTCGTGTTAATGGGAGTTTAGTGTAAATCGATGACACGTGATAAAATGTACACCAAAGTAAGTACGTCTCTCTATTTCAAAGTCAATGAAATTACCGTCACCAGTAATTCAATGTGTTAAAAATAGTGCGCTGAAAAGTAAGGAAATTTTAATTAATCACTCACTGCATGAACAGATATATTGTCGCATCATTAGCGGCTCTCAATCTTATTTGAAGTGCAGAAAGCGAAGTCGTTGATAGATAAAGGGAAAAGAACACCTCGTCTGTCGAGGAAGATCAAAGTGACATAATTAATAAAAGAGAAAATGGAAAGGGGATAAAGTCATTAAGAGGGTGACATGGAGGAGATTTACATGGAAAATAGAAAATGCAGAGGGAAATAAAATGTAATTCATTTTATGTCATTTGCAATGAATGTGTTAATTTTGGCAAACAAAAGACCTGCGCATTTGGTAAATTATCTACGATATTAAAATATTTTTTTGACTCCAATCTGCATGCATTATAAAGCAATCAACAATGGAGAGATTACACTCAATTCAGTTGGATCCAGTTTTTTAACTGAAAAATTGTTGCTCTGACCAAAAATTTGCATATTTTCTCAGTTTTTGGTTAGAGCAAAATATTACTTTTATTCACTAAGCATTGCTACATAACAATAACAATAGCCGATATGCAATCTTTTTTTTCCACTATGAACTGGAGAGCAATCTGGTTTATAAATTCAATATAGTTACGAAACGTTTGTGTAGTGCATTACAGTGTTTTAGTATTTTGTCGGGCTCCTCGGGTAATAAACGGCAGAGAAAAATATATCTTCTTCGTATGTTACACATGGTTTCTACTTTTTTGGCGTTTAAGAAATATATCTTCTTTATGATCAAAACGCAATATTTATGGACACAGGTACCAAATTTTTAAAAAATGGTTTTTATCAACGTGTTGACGTTGTAGACTTTGACGAAATATCATTAAATGTGTTTCGATATCTGACTTTATCTGCAGAAAGGATACGTTGTTGGGAGAAATTATAATACGGTATGTAAATATAGTAAGCATATATAGCGAAGCATACTCTCGAACAGCGCAGGTTATTTTAGGCATTGAAGTCCTCATAATGTAAAAATGTTATAAATATATACAAAGTGCATGTACCAAGTCTTATGAATAGATTATTGTATACGAGACTGTCAATAACGGATCCGTGTGAGGGAAACGTGGGAAAATCTTCCGTTTCAAATGCCATGTACATTTTCAAAAACTAGTAAAACGCAGGAACACAGTAATACTTTCTTGCAGGATTTCTCTATGCATAGCTCTTCTTGATTATGCCAGAGAAGACAGTTTGAAGACAGACTTGAAGACAGTTTGTTTCAGAAATACTAGATTTTACTTTACTACTTCATGAACACGTCATCAATTTGAGTAAAAATCAAAGACTAACTTTGAAATTGTTTCATCGAAAGATTTGGATATATTTCAGAAGGTAACAGAAACAGAGAGAAACAAGCAACTCATAAAACTAAAAGGATGTTTGGCGAGATAAAAATTTAATCGACAATCTTCTTTTTCAAATAAATGAAAAATCGTCTTAATTTTACTTTCGATGGAATTAAATAACGACAAAGAGATGAACCTTGAAATTTATTGCAAGAAAATCAATTTATTGCCAATTAATGTTGAAATATTCGTAACATTCCAAGTAATAAATTCAAGCGATTGAAAGAAGTTTTCTTCGCTACAACTTACTAAAACATGGTTGCAAACAAGAACTCTTAAAGAACGATTGACAAGCTGGGTGGACTTTGCTATACGTTCATCACATCAAAATTATACCAGGAGGTATAACAACGTTTTATAACTGAGAAACCACGTGAAAATAAACTGAATAAAAAATAAACATACAAAATCCAATAAATATTAAATTGTCATAAATTTTATTTTTAAATTGTTTCGTGATTTATAATGTATAACTTATAGTAGTAAAAAAGAATTCGAAAACATTTTACATGTATTAAATACTGTACCCAGAGTAACAGATTAAAAAATAGTCAGATGTAGAATTGGATTAAATACTATACTCTTCAAATTTGAATTTGCAAAACTTTTCCCAGCATCGCAAGGTGCTTCTGTAGATAACCCCTGATATTACAATACCATGGAATGCTGAAAGCTCAATTCTAAAATGCCAACAATGTGCTTCAGAATGAGCATCAAGAGATTACAACAAAATGCATATTTAACACGCAAGTTAACGTTATTTTGCAACACATTATGAAATAAAATTGATAGAATTATTAAAATGCCCAGTGTAATCTTTCATGCTAAATATTTTTTTTTGTAATCAGAATGTACAATAACTTGCAAAATTTTTAATTATGTAAATTAATTAATTAAGCTGGAAATCGAAAGTCGTTACTAAAAACTAGCACATCGCAAGGGAACGTGTCATTCATAATCATTTCATTTCATTCCGTAGTATTAACTACTTTTACTTTATATTTCCCGTTTTGTGATTTACTTTGGATTTCCAGCTTTTCTGTCTTTGGACATTTTGGATAGAATTGGTATTGGGTGTCACATTGGTTAGACTCCAATTTAATTTCATTTTGTTCATTTTTCATAAAAAACTTTGAAATGCAGATTTGTTCATATATAATATTATAATATAAAATCATCGACTATTCATTAGAAAATCTACCCAATTAAGTTTAATTGAAAAGTCCAAAGTCCAATAATTGGAAGTTTCTCCTCTTACACAAGATAGTATCGATCAATAATAAAGATACTGGGAAAGTAGCTGTAGAAGGAAAAAACAACTTGCTTAAGTATTTGTGAAACGCGTTGTCAATGTGACAGCTACAACTTCAAGCTTTTTTTCATGATCATATGTTTGTCTTTGAATGAAGTTACGGTGCTTATTAATGCACGAAAGAGTGTAATGCAAATGTAAAAAAAACGTAAAAAACTATGAAAATTGACCCGTAACAAATTGGCTGACTCTCTGAAATAGTAGAAGGAGAATAGTACATATATTGATTTGTATCTCAAACATTAAATGATAATATTAAATATGGTACTAATATTTGTAGCTATTTGAGGCTTAGAGTCTGAGTAATCTGAATTGGATGCCAAGAGCCCCTTATTTTGGTAGATTTTGAATGCACTAAAGTATCTCGAATTTCAGTAATTTAAAGTAATGTGTGTAATTGAATTTCTTCAGCACTTTACGAATTGTGTAAGTCAGTAAGCACACACTGCTAATGTTTTCTTTTCCCAATATAATATAAGAGTATTTTGACTTTACAAATGGTATCTATGAAGCTTATATCGTTAATGGCGTTGACATTGTTTTAATTGAAAATACTATTGTAAAACTATGGTTTATATTTTAGTGTTTTCGAACTATTTTCCACTCACACTTTTTCTGAAATTCTGTGCCGTTGACTTTTCTGACACAGTAATTTTTGTATACGAAACAATTGGCTTGGAAGATGAAGATGAACGTAATGAATTGGCGCTTTTATTCATTTTTCATGCCAATTGTACCATGAATACGAATGCTGATCGCTGAAAGATCGTTATATGGACACGGATGCAATGTTCGATTTAATAGCTCGGTCGGTTAGAGCATCTGTCATGATAACGCAAGGCTCCGGGCTTGGAACACGGTGGGATCAAATAGTTGCACACAATGAAATATTTGGTCAAATCCATTTTCAATAATTTGTGAAGCTTCGTGTGTTGACGACTGTTCATTTATGTTCTACAAAAATAATGGACGTTGATATGAAACTAAATTGGTAAAACTCTGACAATATAACTACATAATGTTTAAGTCTGACTGGCTAACAGGCGGAACCTTTTATAACGTAATTGGTTGTATTGCAGTGCAGAGGTGCTCAGGACCAGGACGGAGTTCTCCGATGGTTATTTAGTTATAATATTCTTTGGACAACAATCTTTAAAAAGTGCAATGATAACTGCGTGCGACGCAAATGGCGGTGACATTATAGTAGTTGTTTGTTTAGAAAATTAAACAAGAAAAATGTACTGCAACTACGTCCTGAATACATATTTCAGCTCATATTTACTGTTTATTCAAGGTAGATTACTTAATGTACGATTCGACAAGCTACATTCAAACCTGTTCGATGGGTTTAACATGCAGTTGTTCTCGAAAACGCCCCCAACGGCCATAAAACCTGGGCCCTACATGCGATGTGCCGACAGACTACGTAGGTGAAGACCTCGGGCTACTTGTGTTTTAGGAATTGCTTCTGTTATGATCACTTATGGACTTCCTGCTGCGATTGTCAGCCATGCTTGTTAAAAGATGCCACCCATTGCGGCACAAAGTTATATACTGATTAACTTCTGAACGCGACGTTGATGTTTTGCATGTGTTGAATACAGTGCAATGAATTGTAGGTTGTCTACCGTATTCTTGCGAATGATAAAACTTTGGCATTGGCACAGGGTGTGTAACTTTGGATAATTCGTTACTTGTGATACGCGGAAATTCCAGTACTAATTGAAAATGTTGCATTCGATTTCAATTATGCACTTTCATTTTCCTTCACTTTCCTGATTTTAGTAGCTTTTAATATTTCACGAGTCACAATTGACTTCTCGGAGATGAACGAGAGCAGATGATTTCCAGTTGTGGTTATCGTCTATTCCGCAGTTTGGATTTGTATGCAGATTAGAGATGGAAATTTCATGCTCGCCACATTCGTCACTTCAGTTACAATGTTATTGGACCCAGTAGAGACACTATCACTTTCTGTCGTGTCTCCATTAAGTAATTCGAATCTCTAAAATATACAGGCTTGATTTTAATTTAATTTCACTTTGCTAAATACACCTTCTTAAATAATTACCTTCCTTTATCAAGAATATTTGCTATTCTGTTTATTGGTTTGAACATGTCTCTGGAAATATAACTTGCAAGTCGCATTCATGTTATAGTTACTAACGTCATTAGGCCGATAAACACGAAATAAAAGACGACGTTAACTGTTCGTAAACCGAGGCGATAGCCGAGGTTTATAACCAACCATGTCTGTTATTTGTGATATCGACTAAGAGACGTTCAATACTTTTCGTAATACCATCTTCTTATAAGAAAAAAATAATATAAATAAGAAACACCTTTGCTTTTAATACTTAGGAGTGCAACGCCATGTGTCATTTCAAATTGATATGATTGTAGCTTTAGACGCGACACAAGACCAAAATTTTATCATAAGAACATATTTGAAAGTTTTTACTGAGAGTAAATAGCTACTTAGAAAAGTCATCGTAATTTTTTGCATTTTTAGGGCATGTTTATGAGATGAAATTGTGTCATTGTCTATTATTAATATAAAAACAACGAAGTTACACTGAATTAGACACACACAAAAAGAATGTTTGTAATGCCCATAGTCGGTCTTTCATTCAATGCATATGATTTGTATAAAAATATGCTAACCTACGTCTATCTAACCTAGAAATGAAACGCCTTTTCGTAGATTATACAAGTTGTGGGTATGCACACAAGAAGAGACACTCCAAAAAATATAGCGGAAGTTTTAAATTTAGACTCTCTTGAGCTCTAAACAGGGCATTGTTTTCAACGATCACCGGCCACGATGCTAGTCGTAAACGGTGGCGATCTGCTCTCGTTGAAAGAACTTGGAGGTTGGGAGTCTTCGTCAGTAGTAGAAAAGTATATTGGACAACTGGTATCGAAAAGAATTAAAATTTCTAAACAGTTATTCAGCATCAATGAGGTTCTCAGGACCATTCTCTTAAGCGTCCTTTACGCTGTCCGAAGACAAAGTTTATTTTCTTTTAATTGGTGCCATTTTTTCAGAAAATTTTTGAGAATTTGTTGAAGCGTCATATAAAGTAATCCCAAAATCAAAATATCCTCTTCAAACTCAGAGATGTTCGAGTTCATTTAAATCGATTGTGAATATCAATTTTGGAGAAAATCGACAACGGTTTAGGCGCTAGCGTTGACCACAGACGGACGGACAGACAGCCTTTTTGCCGTCAATTGATTATACAGTGTGAAGGACACACAAAACATGAATTCTGACTACAAAACGTATTAGAAGTAATTAACTATATATGAACCAGATTTGCCCTCTTTTTCGTTACCAGTCTCCGGCATTAAGAGTTTCTCTATCAAAAAATCGCCGCTTTCCGGTGCAGTTTTACAATACTTTCTTTTTTACAAAGTAAAGGCGAGAAAGTTTTAAAAAATCATTATTTTCGGATCAGTCTCGACAGACACAAACTACAGTTGAAAAAAGGTTCACTAAATATTTTGTTTTGTTTCAGATGAATCTGCTATACAGCATGTTCGTGAAGCAAGTCAATGAATACTGCGATACTGTTGGGATGCCCGATAGACCAGGTTAGTTGTTTTTAAAAACGGTATACTTCATATAACCGGCCCGTAATTGTATAGTTATAAAGAATATCTAAATATTAAGATTACAAAAGCATTTCAATTAATTCAAAACTTTAGTGATAACGTAGCATGACACGTCATAGAATTTATATTACTAAATTCCAAAGCGCGCAGATATTTGAACGAACACTCTGCAGCCTCCTGCTGTGTGAAAGGTGTCCATGATTTCGCTAGATACCAAGAATTCGATAAAAACACCTATATTACTAATTTCCAATGTGCGCAAGAATTGAATGACAACTATGCGGCATTAGATTTAGATTTATTCAGTATACAAAAAATTTAAAAAAAAAATAAAAGAACAGTACGTGACGTTGGGGGGAAAAGATCTGCGCACGTTTTCTTGAGTTCTAGAATCCCTTCCCGTCATTTTAACTATAAATAGTTGAAAGACGAATAAAAGTTTAACATAAATAAATTAAATAAATAAATTTTAAAAATCGTAAGATTAGCAATATTTGAAAAATAGTCATTTTCGTTTCTGAGTTATAGAAAACTTATTTGCATCGGTACACGAATTGCTAACAAAATAGCAACTCGTCCTTACCTCCACTCTTACAATTATAAGCAAAAGGAGTGTTCAACAAAACGTGCGCATAGTGAAGCTACATTTACGTCCAGAAGCAAAACAAGGGGCCATCTCAGCATTTACTCAATGGATCAGGGAAACTGGACAAAAACCTGTTCGAGATGGGGGTCATTGACCCGGAAGCTAAAATACATTATTTGTTACAAACATTTAAGTCTTTCAAAAATATACAATACAAATGTAAACAAATTCATTATACATCACTGTTTTGTTAAAATAAACATTATTTTTCTTTTTGATAATCAGTATAGTCTCTAATTGTATAGAAACAGTTATGCAGCAGAAAAGATCTTACTTTTTACTTAAATATGTGAACCGACTTTAATTGTTTAATATCATCTGGCAGTGCGTTGTAAAATAACGTACATGTATTGTAAATGGATTTCTGATAGTGAGCTGTTGATACTGACACTTGATGAACGTGATTTTTACGACGTGTGTTGTACTTATAAATATCAGTATTGCATGAAAATATGTTCCGCCGTTACGTAAGTCACTTTTGACAAATATTACAGATTTGTAAATATATAGGCAAGGCAGTGGTAATATTCCAAGCAAAAGAGCGAGAGAGAGGTGATTGAGACATAGAGATATGTTTTGCGGTAATTGCGATGATATTTTTAATTCAAATGTGTAATTTATTGCAGTGTGATATGGTATTTCACTTGTTCTTGGGCAGTGTGTGTGCTACATTTTGGGAAACCATTTTGTGTGGTTTCGTTCAGCAACAATGCTGCTGCTGCAGGTCACTAGTTTTTTTTTTTAAATTCTGTCTCTCAGAATAAGATACTGTAATGTCATTTTTCTCTTATTGTGTTATTATATTATATCATATTTTGACAAATTCTACAAATCTGACTGAAAAGTGCGCATTACGCCCTGAGGAAGGTCGCAGAATGGCGACCGAAACGTCGGCACCTTCGCCATGGACGCGGCGTCACCCGGACAGCCTAGTAAATACTGACTCCGGCCGCGGAAGCCTACGCTCTTACTTATTATTATATTGCTAAAAGGCTACTTTGTACCAAGTTTTGAATATTTTGAATAATATTTGTGAAACAATACATTTCTAAAATGTATCATTCCCGTTGTGTTCAATCCCGTTTTTGTGGAAACTAATTTTAGTGGGTTTCCTTTATATTTTTGCGAGGGGCAGAGTTAATAGGGAATTTTTGATATATTTTCCGAAAATGGCAGGCACAACATTGTGGATAGTGTATGTCACGATAATGAGCATTGTATTGAAAATCAAAGAAATATCAATCACAGGGTGATAAAAAACTTCTCTCATTTAACATAATACTATAATTCTCACGAGACATTGATGTTAACATTAATATTTTCCAGATTGTCAAAAAGGTCTACTTCTTTATGGTCTCACAAATCTTGCAAAAATGGGTGAAGATAGTCTGGACAAAATGGATCCATATCAACGAGGAGCATCTGTCATTGGTAAGCTTTAGTGTATGTTCTCAATTTTTACCAATGAAAGCACAGAAACCAACAAAGCACAAAAACTGTGAGCGGGTCGTCCCCTGAAAGTGCGTATACTTGCCAAATCCCAGTGCACGACTCATTGCCTATCAATTACGTGCGCGATGTCAAAATTGAGTAATATGTAATTTCGTTATGAAATTTCCACCCACATCTTAATTGGTAAAAAATAATCATTTTGAATAGCCTTGCTGCCATAGAAGTACATAACATTTACTTTAAGACATCCTGAATAAATAAAAGTTATGTAATTCTCGTATAATTGTTACGTTCACGTTTGTATAATGTATTGATAATATGTATAATACACAAATGATATCTTTTCATTTAGTTTTTAAGTTTAATCCATATCTAGTTTTGTTCATGTGTCTCTTTATAAGAAGCTCTGATGTATTTTGGTCTGGATGGTGTCTTAAAAATTTTGATAAATATAACATAAATATTTCCTCTTTATTGAATATTTTATTTTAATACATACTTTCTTGAAATTGAATCAAATTCCATAATTTAACACAATACAAAACACCATTTTTCTATTGCTGTACTGTAAGATACAAGTAAACTGATTTTTTTTTAAGTAGAACATTATTAGTCAAATGATCAATGAAGAGATATTTTTAGAATATCAATTGTGAAAATTCTAAAAAGTAAAACACCTGCATTCTTTTACACAAAATAGTAAACAAAAATATCTGGCTCATGATGCAAATATATCAATCTCATATTAAAAGGTAAAAATTGTTTCGGTTTGAATATGACAGCAAACTGATTTTTTAACACATACTATCTAAAGCTAATAAAATTGATGTCAACAAAGAAAGCCTATTTGTAAGTTGTTTGAGAGGTCTCATAAAATAGGCCTTTTCTATTTGCTCATTTCTTAGTGCCAGACTCGTATCAGCCTATCTTGAAGACTGAAACAAGTCCAACATAATCAACATGCTATATAATGGTCAAAATACATTTGGCAAAAATCAGTCATAACAATTACATTTACAATCATAATTAGTGCAATTATAAACGCATTTTAGTTTGAATCATTTGCTGTCTCTCAAAATTTACTGCCCTCGTCAATTGCCTAATGGACCTATACGTAAAAGTTTGCATCTGAATGTGGAAGTTATGAACTGCAGTGAGCATAATATAATCATATCATTATGTAAAATGATCATTACTTTCCTCAACTCTCAAGAAATCAATTCCTAATGTACTTCAATATAAAAACTGTTGGGTACAGTTCTGCATCTTCCTCTCTTGACAGTATATTTATCTAAACCGTTCCTGAAGATTGAAATCAATATAATGTGGGCTGTCCAAAGTAAGATAAGAATATGACATAAATGAGAATAAGAATATATTAAAATAAAAAAAATATTATGTAAAATAAAAATAAGACAAGACTTCAACAGTATATTCACCATTTTTTAAATTTATTTTAGTTTGGGAATCGATGATGAAAGGCAGCTTCAAGCCAATGGAGACATCATCACAGAACCACAAAATTTCTAGTACAGAAGGTGAAAATGGTAAGCAAATTTTACACAACTTAAAGCGCAAGTTTAACTGTCATCCAAACTTTTTCCTTCATTTTCAAGCATCCCAATTTATTTTTGCTTTCATGTATCATCAGTTGTGCTACTAATTAGTATGTCTTCTTGTAGTTTCCTACCTTCCAACACACAAGTGTGTTTCTCTTTATAAATTGGAGTCAGATGATTGGAAGATTAGGATTGGAGATTAGGAAGTTTAACTGTGTTTTTTTACTGCTTAGTAGGGTACAATTAGAAAGTTACAATTAGAATCTTTTGAATGCAGTTCAGGCAATGAAAAATATTCAAAGAACATAAATGTAGTTAGCTTCATAATATTTTTAATTAACAAAAATTGGAGGATGGTAAAAAAAAAGCAAATTTTTAGACCTATGATCATTTACTGTAATGAAAACAATGACTCTGTAATATTTGTTTCACAGTAATACAGAAGACACATTTATGAAATAAAAATAATGCTATTTATCATGTTAAAGTGATGTTATTAGCTATGATTAGTGTAATTCTCTGCGTTATTATGCTTCCAAAACAAATCTCCCCTGCCCTGGAGCCTTGTCTCAGTGCTGCTAGGACTTGGAGTATACTATGATATGGAAATAGGAAAAATCGAAATTTGCAGAGAATGGTTGCAGGTTTAAGTCCTGTGCAAGATATGGATGTTTTTATCATGTAGTAGCTGTGGTGTGGTTGGCTTCTCATACAGATGTGTATCTCATCTAATCCATTAGTGAGATCTATTACTTGAGTTTCTCTGCATGTTCGCTGTTAGATATTGAACAAAATGATAGTTTCCATTATTGTTAATCTATCATCATTGACTTCTCATGATCATTCTACCATCCTTCACACAGTAGAAGGCAATGTCATATAATTGCTGCCATTACTGGTCTTAGAAAGGAAGGGCATGAAAGCCACCTCTCTCGGATACACTCCAAAATGTGTACAGTTGACATTGCATTTGATATTTGTTGATAAGGACAAAACCTTGCATAACCATCCTTCGCTTTATCACTAACTACTAGGTATATAGTTGGTAACTATATTTAGAAAAATATATTCAAATTAACTGTGATTTTGTGCCATGAAATTTCTTTTACTTGTGAAATAATAACAAAAATTTTAAATTTAGAAAAATTATTTAATTTCAGAAACTGGAAGTGGAGATAATAATTTGGGATCCCAAGTAGAAGCTTCATCAAACATTCCTCATTATGCAACAACTGACAGCCAGAAATACATATCAGGTCCAATGATTGTGAGAGTTCTACCGAATGGAAGACCTGTACCAGGTATATTTACTGCAAAAAAATATACACTTAAATACCTTCATGTGTAATTCAAAATGTGAATGGGAATTCAAAATTAGAATGTCATAATGCTAAATCATTTTTCTAAAGGAGAGCCTCATCTACCAGCTCTAAAAGATGAAGATGCAGAGGATTTTAAACTGATGAGCTCCCATCCACCATCAGAAATAATGCAGCTTGCAACTGGGGCCAACACCCAACAGTTTGCACATAAAGTGGCATCATTTGATGCAATGAGTCATGTGCATAAGTTGGCGACTTCACCTTAGATCATCTGCAAAGTTAATGAGGAAATTTAAGTAATTATATTGAGAAAAATGAAGTTCTCAACTAAAGGAATTTGAGGCAACGTAATATTTTTTTATGTATGAGAAACATTTATATGCTGTTTCCAAAAATTAATTCAGTAAAAAGACAATAATGTTTGGATGTTGCTTGAAAACAAATTGTACGTGTATCAATATATTCTATTGCATTCTGAAGCAAAAGTTTAAAATTTAAAAGAAGTCATGGAATTATTGAGGAAACCAAAAGATTGTTACAATGTTTCTCTTGTGGAAATACGTTTTTGTCCCAGCCTCTGAAATGTTATTAGAAAAGTAATTGTTCAGTGTTGAATATACATTCATTGCTTCAGATTATGTAACAAATTGACAAGTATTTTCTCCATAACAGTTTTTTTTATTCAAATTTTTTGACAACCATCAAAACATTTGAGAGATGTCGCGTTGCATATAAAAATTGTTATTTAGAAAATTTTACCACTGTTGAACAATTAAGTGAAGAAAAAGTCAAACATGACCAATACATTACAGTTCATAACAACAAAGGAGATCATTTGGAGAATTGAGAAGTAACGTAAATCATTTTACTAAATGTAGTAAATTATATCATTTATTTATATTACAGTCTGGCAGAGGGTTTTTCTGCATTATAAAATATCTTTGGAAGAATGTTTATCAGTTGTGTAAATATATAAATGTGCTTTCTTGAAGGTTGTAGGTAAAATATTTTGGAAAAAGTATGAAGTTAAAATTTGTGCTGACAGAAACTATTTCTTTTAAAAAAGAATGTCAAAAGCTCTTTTCGTTCTCTGATATTAACAGAATTGAATGACAACAGAAAATTGTCATTCTTACACTGAAGTTTCTCATATCTCAGTGCCAATGGTGTAGTGTAGAACCTGAGTACTGACACAATTCAAAATGAATTATAATCAAAATGCTTGGCACAAGAGCTGAGAAGACTAGCTTCTTTCATCTTTAGATGTACTGATTTATGGTTCTATCAGTATCCCAGTATAGAAGTTATCATCAGTACAAATTGAAACTAATATTATGGGTGCCTGAACAGAAGCATTAGCGACTTTTAAGCCCATAAGCAAACAAATGAATTATTGTATTTGAAACTAGTAGCAGTTTAAATACTGTGCATATGCAAGTTATAAAGCTAAAAATGTAGCACATTCATTGTAAGGATTCTTCTTAGGTATGTACAATATTTAATGATTTTTATATAATTTAATTAATAAATTTGTTCCATTAAGACATTAAATTTTTTGAAAATAAGTTAGGTACATATTCAAATATCATATATTATATTAAGAAAAGAAAGAAAAGAATACTTAAATTTTCATTTCTGTAAAAAATGTATTCAATACTGACCCATCAGTAAATTTTCTCTTTTAATACTGACCATTTATACACAAATCATCTGTGGGTCCTGTTTGTTTGAGATCACTGAAAAATTGGATATTGCTAAGTCAGAATTTTAATAACATACTTCATTAATTAGATCAGTACAATACTTTAAATCTGTAAGTTCTTTTGTCTTTATTCTGTAATGTACAAGTTTGTTACATTAAAATACAGAAATCTGGCAAAAGATCTTAATATTCTGTCAAGTAATATTGAGGCAGAAAAGTCATGTCATTCAATTGTATATTACTATTATAATGGCATTAAGATTTTTTATTATTATAATTATTACAAAATTATTTTATTGAATTCAACAAATATTGAAATATGAAAAATGTATGTGATTACTAAAGATGTCTGAAATCATATTAAAATATTACAAATTATCTGATTGTATACATATTTCAACTTCATTTTGCTAGACAATTGTTCTTGTAAAATAATAATATTATTGCAAATTCTGTTATTTTGTAGACAGATTCTTTAATTATTTCTGATAATTGAAATGTACATATTTGAAATGAACACTTCTATGAGCAACTACATAAACAACATTACAATAGTATTTCATAGAAAATTGATTGTTTCAAAATACGTTTTTACTACACTGCTATGGATGTCATATAAGAAAATACTTTTCAAATTCAACTCTTCTGTAAAAGCACAAATATTAAAATTTCAATATAAATAATGTTGCTCATAAAGAGTTTATAGCTACACAACACTATGTAAATAATTAATTATAAACATATGTGAGGAGTCATTAATTGTTACAAGTTCTCTCTTCATGAACTATAAGTTTTATTTTGTGTAATGTATTTATCAGTGAATATTTATTCGTATTATTGCTTTTATATAATATTATGCACTAGTATAATTATTTTTATGTTTAATTTATTGTTAATAAGATATTTATATTTTGTGCAATACATCAGTAGTTGTTTACGTGATTTGTACAGTTATTAAAATTCATGTTGAAAATAAAAATTGTCTTGTAAATAAAAGTAATCTTTTTTATTTTTCTTAACCAAATACTTCACTTTTTTTCACTTTCTTTCCTAAATGCAATCCTTCCAATGGATGCGGATTTAAGGGGACCCAGAACAGGCAAAAATGATGAAAATATAGTTTTTTACTTTTTTGAATCATTAATTAATTAATAGATTTTTGTGTTAAATAAGCCAAGTTTTATCTTAATATGTCATCTTTAAGTATTTTTGTAAAATTTTGGAGTTATGTAGCGCAGAAGAGGGCCTGGTCATTTTTCACATCGTGGGTGACCTCTCTTTTCTGCTTTGCCGCGAGATATAGTTAATAGTTTGCTATCTAGTGTTGAACACACTGTTTCTGGTAACAATTGAGGGTTGAATAGTGTCAAAATATTGGTTTTTGTGTTTCCCAACATATGGACCAGATATGCATTGAACATTTTAGGAACCATTTCCTGTAAGTATAAAATTTTCATTTTAGGGAATATTTTCTCAAAAACTAAAGGATAAATAAAATAAAAATATGAATATATAAAAGGATGCTCCAAATTTAACAGAGCATGTATCACACTAGTTTATATACTTTAACGGACGGATTTGTAAAATGTTAAATACTTTAGACAATAATCTTATAAATGTTAGTATTTTTAAGAACAAAACCAATTGTACTAAACAAAAATTTGTATTTAAAAAACTAGTAATATTTTTTAAAAATGGGTTTGTCAAAATACTTATATGAATACTTATACTTTTATGAATGAAAATACTTCTATGAATCTGTACTCACATAAAATTTCAAGTCTGTAAATTAAATATTTTCTGAGAAAATGTTCCTTACATTAACACTGGCAAAATAGGCCATTTCAGTTCCCCTTAATTACTCTTTCAGCAATAAACACAAAGAGTCCTTCTCACCAAATATGTTGGCTATTTTACTTTCTCATGTACTGCATATGTATTATAGAGAAAATACTGTAATGCTGCAGTAAAAAGAAATAGTTGTCTTCACAGAAAAGCTGTAAATCTTCTAAAATTGCAGCTCTGAAATCTCCCTCGCTGCTTTTGCTGAAAAGATTCTTTACCAAGATGGCTGAAGAATTGGTGGGATACAATTTATGTATATATAATATTCCAACAATTATATAATAATCCAACAATGTATATATAATATTATATTTACAATATAAGTATTACATATCTTTGGCAGATAAAATGAGAAAGTTTGTGCTGTTAGAGCACCACTAGTTTTGTTCGGTAATGTGGGCTAAGTGTACCCCAGATTTTAGTTTATCTTTAAATTACTTTAAAATATTAATTTTTAAAACTATAAATTACTTCTGTTTTTAAAGAAAATGTTATTTTTCATTTGGTTTTGAATTAAACATTCAGAAACACATTTTCCATTATTTAAGATTAATAATTCAGTTCGGTTGTCCCTGATATTCACATGTCCTTGTCTTCAGAGTTAAGTGAAAAAGGGATCTCAGATAGTTTCATAGTAAAGTATTTAGTCATACTTTTCCACAAGAATGGCACCAAAGCCGTCACAAATGCCCTATTTGTCAGAAGTTAGGAACACATCATCTTCCATGGGCTTCTCTTTCTCCTTAAGTATACTTTCTATAAATACCTTCAAATCCTTACACTCGTCAGAATTTCTTAAACTGCAATTGTCGTTTTCATCATATGTTGAACTTTCCTCATGCATTCTTTTCTTCCTTTTTATTTTCTGCCCATATTTCCTCTCAGTTAGTGTTTTACTCCTTTAATGCTTTGCACTCTTTAATTACTCTTCAGTTTTCTTTAATTTTTCTGATTAGCACTAGCAGGTTGCACTCTATGCAACCTGCACTTCATCCAAAGTTATAACTTCAGATTCCAGATCTTTCTCTCTCTTTCTCTTTCTTTCTCTCTTTCTCTTTCTTTCTCTCTTTCTCTTTTTCCCCTTTCTTTCCCCTTCTTTGTCACTTTCTGTTTCTTTCTGTTCAACTTTCTTTTAGCATCGGAACGAGGGTAGCTGTATGGCTGATTGTGTAGGGAAAACGTTGAAAAAAGAACTTTGAAGAAACACTGAATTTTCAATTCATAGTGACTTCAACTTATAGTGAGTTTAAACATATTCTATTGTTTTCTAAATTACACCACTAGAGCGCTCCAAAGCGCCAAACGCTGGTTATATGAATATTTCTACTTCCTCGCTACCACTTACCCCGTAGAAAGTTGTGTAATGCTGCGGGAAAAAGCGGCGAATTTTCGGCAGACAAACTCTTATTGCTGGGCCCTGGTAATGAAAAAATGGGTAAATCCAGTTTCTAAATTTAGTGGGGGCTTCTAGCACGTAGTGTTACCATAATCCATGTTTTGTGGGTCCTTGGTTCCGAAAAATCGATTGGCGGCAAAACGTCTGTCCATGAACTACGCTAGCGGCTACACCGTTCAGCGGATTTTCTCCAAAATTGACATTCCATTAACGATCTGGCATATGTCGCGGCCCCTTGCATTTGAAGCCCGAATTTTATTTTTGGGGGGAGGGGTATTTTACATGAAGCCCCTAGGGACAATTTCAAAATTTTCAAAAAAATCGCTTCAACGTTTTTGATTGAACTTTGTTAATGGCAGAGTGAAAGATCTTTAAGACAATGGCATAGGTCTCATGTTCGTTAAAAACCCTGATTTTTCGGAAATTGCAAAAATTCAACATTTTTGCGGCATCTTCGAACAACTAAATTGATAAAGATTGAGACTTTTTCCTTCATGAAATTTGTTCCTTAAAGATAGATTTTGGAAAAAAGTCATGTACAACTTTTTTAAAATTTGAGAACTTTTCTCGTAATTTTGCGCGAAAGTACGGGTGAGAGTGTACGTGCTGTTTTAGCACCACTTTCTATGCATTGCATTTGCAATGCAATGCATAGAAACAATCCAGACACATGTAAATTGTTTATTATTTACAATAGAAAAGAAGGAGAGAAGGAGAGAAGGATAGAAGGATAGGAGAGAAGGAGAGAAGGAGAGAAGGAGAAGGAGAAGGAGAGGAGAAGGAGAGAAGGAGAAGGAGAGGAGAAGGAGAAGGAGAGAAGGAGAAGGAGAGAAGGAGAAGGAGAAGGAGAAGGAGAAGGAGAAGGAGAAGAAAGATACAGACGATATACTTGAGGAATACAAAGTATTTTTAACAAAAGTTTTAAAAGAGTCCAAATCTTGGGGATGTAACACCACTCGCATCTTGTGAGCCTACGCCACTATACATTTTATTACTATATTTAGTTCCCTACTACCCTTACTTTTTTCTTTTACATCTCTTCTAAACGAATATATTTTGGATCTTTATCCTACAAATTCTCTAGGGGCCTCCATATTACGTAACGGCAAAAAGGGGGCGAGGGGATTTGAGGCAGGGTTACACTGCGTTACATAGGGAAAGGGGGCGTTAGTTTAGTGTTACCTAACGTTAATATTTTTAACCCATCGTGCGCAACCTACCGCACACACTTCTTCCATTTTTTATAGTTCTTTATCTTAAAAATTCAATATGTTCAATTCTCTGTTTGGGGGAGAAACATGGTGTAAAACGTATAATTTATCGACCCATGCTTTAAACCTGTTAATTCCAGAAATTGAATTCTCTGCATCGGAAACAAAGTTCAAGTCTGTGATTCGCACAATGCCAAATAATAAGAGGGGAATTTTACTTTAAAAAATACCTCGTCAGCCATCATTATTATTCCCTAATCTTTACCTCAAAACCATCACATGTTAGGCTTAGATTATTATCCAAAAATTAGTTTGTCATTTCATATGACTGAAAACATTTAATTACAGAATCCAACACACCTTTGGCAGTTACATGATTAAGCTCAACCAGGTATAATAATAAATTAAATGAAGTATGTACTTCTTCTTCTAGCATACAAAATCGTATAAATACATTTTGACTACATTTTTTACCAATAGCAGTTGATTCAACAATAAATAATCCAATTTCAGTACCTGAATGGACTTTTATTTACTGATGATTTTCGCATTTCAGAACTAATGTGCACACAATGTTAGCAAAAGCTTTATTCGATTGTAAATTGCGTCCCATGTTAAGTCCACATAATACCTGCAAATAAATTTCTGTTTCAAAATTGTTATAGTGCTAATTTTCTCCGACAACTTTATATGCAGTGCGAAAAATATTGCAATCACATCTTTCTCATAAGAACACTGTTTCAATATTATACTCTCAAATGTTTCTTTTTTACCCTCCAAAACTATATTCTGTGCTATTTTGTCTTACACTTTCTTTGCGTTCGAACTTTTTTCTCAAAGAAGTCGGTTACTAATTGCTTCACGTTTAATTTAAATTTGGCGCCTAACCTGTAATAAACAATTATAAGCCCTCCTTGACACAAATTCGGACTGAGATCGTGAAATTTTCAAATATCGTGCTTTTAAGATGATTTTTCCGCACCAAAAACCCGCGAACCTAAAGGCGGCTCCACGCATTCGTTATTCGGCGAGGAACAAGCAAGCACTTGCCGAATCCCAAGTAGCGTGGATGAGTTTCTTCCTATTTGCCGAGTGACGAAAATTTGGTGCACGCCCTACTGCGAACATTCGCCGAACACATCAGTTGTTCGGGATTGAGCGAGCGGTAGCTCGCTGCTCGGCGAATGCCTTAATAGAAGACGATATTTACATTTAAAATACAGTACTTCACAGCGTTGCTGTACTGTCCGGGCCTAGCACCCGGGCGCAGCACTGTTTGGGCTAGCACGCTAAAAGAATCCAAGAAAACAAAAAGTCACATGGAGACGCTTGTTGAATACCGTTGTTGAATACCGAGCAGAGCATCTCTTGCTCGCCTGTTGCGTTGCGTATAAGTAGCATACACTATTTTGGCATAGTCAGGACCTGTTGGTTACCATTTGAGTATCCGTGCGTTATTGGCAATCTATATCGGTCAGGTAATTTAAGCTCCTTGAACAAATACACACGCGCACACAGCGTAGAAGCCAGTTGATGTGAATCACGCGAAAATTTTATAAAAATGTGGAAATAAGCCAAGACAGGGGGCTCATTATATCGTTCTTGAAATATTTAGTGTTGGCAAACAGATTCTAACGCCTGCATGTGCGGACAGCATAATTGTTCCATTTTCACGAGCAAGAATCAGCGGATGCTGTTGGAATCACTGGATGCTGTTGGAACAACTAATTTCAAGGAAACATCTAATTTCAAGGAACTTCTAATTTCAAGCTATATCAGGAAAGAATGGGAGGACAGGGAGTGGCTTTATCAGGGTCAGCACGGTTTTAGAAATGGTTTCTCATGCGAAAGTCATCAAGTCTCACTTCTACAGGACCTAGCTTACGTAGTTGGTAAAGGGAAAAGGGTCGACGCGATTGTAAGAGATTTTCCAAAGCTTTTGATGTTGTTCCACACGATCGTCTTATAAAGAAATTAATAGATTCGGGTACAGACACTAGAGTGGTAGCGTGGATAAACGAATCATTTCGGAACAGGAAACAAAAAGTCCGAATCGGAAGTTACTTATCAACCTCAAAAAACGTCACGTCAGAAATTCCACAAGGAAGTGTCATCGGACCACTCATATTTCTGGCCTTCGTGAATGAATTGTCGACAAATTTAGCTTCAAATGTACGACTCTTTGCAGATAACTGCGTAATTTATAGGATTATCAACTCGGAGAAGGACGAGGATATTTTGCAGCGAGACTAAGACAAATTACACATCTGGGTGGAAACAAACGGCATGGAAATAAATAGTTCAAAGAGCAAGTCCATCACGTTTGGTAGGGGTCGAAGTTACAATGAATTTGCGTACAAACTGAGCAATAATGTTATACCTCGAGTCACGTCTTGCAAATATTTAGGAATACAACTATACAGTAAATTGAGCTGGGAAAATCAAATCAATTTCGTTGTAGGGGAAGCCTGGCAATCTTTACATTTTGTTATACGGATTCTGAAAAAGAGTAAGTGAGAGCCAAAGAACTAGCATATATGTCGTTAGTGCGAACCAAAATAGAATATGGCGCGGTATGTTGGGACCCATATAGAATTTTGCAGCAAAGGAATCTAGAAAAAGTCCAGCGTAGAGCATCAAAATTTACTTTCAGGAGTACCAAGAATAAAGGAGTATGGGAGTCACTCGAAAGGAGGAGATTAAAGTCACGTCTGCATGCAATGTATAAAGCGTACACAGTCTTTCAAGCGTGGAAAGAAATTCAAATCGATTAGAGAAAGCTATATGTTTCGGCAGAGCGGATCACATGCACAAAATTCAGAAAACTGACGTTGGGAAATATTCATTCGCGAATCGAACTATTAGAAACTGGAACGGTTTGCCTGTGACAATCTTCGATCCCTTTCCTCAAAGCCTGATCAAATTTTAAAATAATATTTTCAGTGTAAGTAACTATGTCTTCTTTGTTATTAAGTATTATTATTATTATTATTATTATTATTATTATTATTATTATTATTATTATTATTTGCAGTGCGGTGAAGTGAAGTGTGGTGAAGTGGAGTGCTATTAAAGATTGCACGATCAGGTTCACGTGAACTTGTTAAGTTTGTAAATTTCTGTAATGTTCATGTAACTTTATTAAGTTCTGCAATGTTAAGTTAATGTATTCTGTGACCAAGTTTTCAAACTTAATAGCAGAATTATTAGTAAATCTAAATCACCTACTTTTATTCTGGAGGTATGAAAAAAATTGTTGTTCTGTACACGTAGGCTTCCACGGCTCGAGTTCATTACTTCTAGGCTGTCCGGGTGACGCCGCGTTGTTAGCAGAGGCCGACGTTTCGCTTGTCCTATCGCAGGCTTCTTCATGGTAGTGACACAGTAATGCTCTGCATCCGGTGTTATTTCTTTTCTAGCCTAGGTGCTCGAGTAACGCAGGTGCGCCGTGATTGGCGGAGAGGTCCCTCTGATTGGCTCGCGGTCTGGGCCAACCCGGGCCTCGCACCAGCCGTCCTAGAGATCGGACGGTGTTGAACAGCCCCCGCGCAGTCAGAAATTTGTGGTAGAATAAACTTCCAGCCGTTGTTTAGATTAAAGCCTGCATCCGGGTTGATATTGTGTGGCCGTCTACTAATTTCTAATGTTTTTTTGATGCGTCTAGGCCAGTATCGGTTTTCACTGTGGAGGAGCCGGGTCTTGTCAAATTCAATGGCATGTCCAGTGACCTCGGAATGGAGTGCTATAGCCGAACGGTGGGTTTGGCTTTTGTTGTAATGGCTAATGTGTTCCCTAAGTCGTGCGCCCTGTGCGCCCGGTCTCACCGACGTACGTTCTGCCACAGCTGCAGGGAATGCTTCGCATACGCCTGCAGAGTGGAGATGTGGTAAAGCATCTTTAATGGGTACCAGGGCCTTGTAGAGTTTGCCGGGTGCCGTGAAAACCGTCCGTATGTTGTTCTTCCGTTGTAGTTTTCCCACGCGATCTGTGACGCTGCGGACAGGACAGGACAGGATCTATAGTGTTTATTCCAGGTACGCATGTCTCTAATGAGACTCTTCGCCCATTTTCCTCTTCTTTCGGTGGGGTGTTTGATAAGTTGCGACTCCTCTCCCCCGTACAGGGACGAGGATTGGGAGTCGGGGAGAAGGAAGTAACGGGTGATTTCTGTTAAGAGGTTTTGGGGGTAGGGGAAGGGGAGGGGAATGGATTAAAGAGAGGAGTGGGATGGGATATAGGAGGGGTGGGGAAAAGGTCAGTGTTATTCTTTGGTCCGTCGTGGGTCAGTATTTAGTCCGTAGTTTTATGTCGTTTGTCGGTCCTTTTATGTCCACCCTTTGGCCTAGGTAATGGGAGGGGGTAGTTGCGGGATATCAAGGGGGTGTTTTTTCCGTGTGTGTCTGGGGGGATTTCGGAGGATATGGTGGTGGGGTATGATTATGTTTCTGAATTGGGGATCGGTAATGAACTTTTGTATGGTTTAGACTGTGGAATTATAGAGGTAGGTGAGTATGTGGCCATATTATATCAGTCTCTTAGGTTATTGAAGCGGGTTAGCAGAGGGGGACGGAAGATGAGGCGGATGACTCTGTTTTCGGTAACGGTGAGTTTTCTATACTTAATTATTGACATATTAAACCGTGTGGGATAGGCGTAGGGCAGGGTTGGGCGGAGGGCAGGGTTAGGTGTTATATGCTTGGATTCTTTTACAGATTGGGATAGACGGGTTGGACAGGATAGGGTAAAGGGCGTTTGTGATGCGGTTGGTTTTGATTGTGGTGTTGAGGACGTGTTGGGACCAAAGGAGTCTGCGGGAGAGGGTAATGCCGAGGTATTTAACGTGGGGTTGCCAGGGGATAGATGTTTGGTTTATTGTCAGAGGGGGTGGGTTTGATGGGTAGGTTTTGTAGGAGAAAAGGATGGCTTGGGATTTGGAAGGGTTGATGTTAATGGAGTTTTGGGAGGCCCAGAGGTGGAAAGAGTCGAGGGATTTTTGGACATTTCGTAGGGAGCGGGTGAGGTTACGGAAGGAAGCAAGGAATGCCAGATCATCGGCATAGAGGAATTTCTCTACTCCGGGAGTGGAAGGGATGTCATTTATGTACAGGGAAAAAAGGAGGAGCACGGCGCCCTGTGGGACGCCGGCTTGGATGGGGTGGTTGGGGGATTTTTTGGAATAATATTGGACATAGAAGGATCTGAGGGTTAGGTAGCTTTGGAGTAGAGAGTGGATATGGTCAGGGATATGGGGGCGGATTCTTGCTAGGAGGATTGGGTGGGATATAGTATCGTAGGCTTGGGTGAGATCTGTAAGGATAGTGGGGATTTCTTTACGGTCTTGGAGGGGTGTGGCTATGGATAGAGTTAGGTTTAGTGTTTGGAGGGCCGCTGAGCGACCCTCGCGGAAGCGGAATTGAGATTGATCTAGGATTGGGTCAATGATAAGGGTTAGGCGGAGGTGGATCACTTTTTCAAATATTTTACTTAGTATCGAGAGGAGGCTTATGGGTCTGTAGTTGGTGGGGTGCGGATGATTTTTGCCAGGTTTGGGAATCATGGACAGACGGGCCAGATGGAGGGGAAGTAAGAAAGTTTGAAACAGGAATTGAGGATGAGGGTGATGAGGTCAATGGCATTTTCCGGGAGGTTACGGAGGTGGGTGGAACGTATTCCACCGGGTCCGGGAGCTTTTTCTTGGTTTGTCATTGTCACTAGTTGTCTAATTTCCGTGTAGTTTGTTGTCCAGGTTGTTTGCTGATTACGGGATAGGGTTGGAGTTCTCAAGGTGTTAAGGAGTACATTTTGGGGAATTGGGATATTAGGGTCGCGGAAACGGTCGGCCAGGGTTTGGGCGAAGGTGTCAGCAATGATTTGAGGGTCAAAGGTTAAGGAGTTTTGGGTTGTGTAAATGGGGGAAATTCGGGTTGGGGTGTCTCGTACTGCTTTTATTACTGTATGTATGTTATTGGGGCTGCTCTTGTCGCTAAGTAAGTCGTTGTATTTGTTTGTCTCGTAGTTTTGTAGAAGTTGGTGTACTTGTCTTTGGGTCTGTTTTAAAAGTTTTTTTTGTCCTCGTCGCGTCTGTGTTTGTAGAACCGTCGTTGTATTTGTCTCTTCAGTCGGATAGTTAGTATTATTTCGTCGGGGAGGATAGTGTGTAGTTGCTGGGTGTGGGTGGTGGTTCGTTTGTAGGTGCGAAGGATTTGGTGGTTTAGGTGTTCAATAAATTTGTCTATGGAAGTTATTGTTGGGAGGTTGGCTGGGACGTGTATCTTTTTAGACATGATGTGTTTGTAGGATTTCCAGTTGGTGTTGTGGATGGTTGGAGGTTTGAGGGAAATGTAGGTTGTTGTGGATGAAGAGGTGAATATGATTGGGAAGTGGTCGGAAAAGTCGTAAAGGTCATATTTGGGGTTCGGTGTGGTGACATGTAGTTGGGAAGAGTGAAGGACAAAGTCGAGGATGTCGTGAGGGTTTCCGTTGACAGTGTGTGTGGGTTCAGGGGGACATTTTATGTGGATTTGTGGGTTGTTATTCAGAAAGTCTTCAAGTCTCAGTCCGGCTATGTTACTGGTCGAGCAGCCCCATCCGGTGAATTTGGAATTTACATCGCCTGCGAGAATAAAGAGGTGGGGTAGGTTGTTGAGGATGTTCAGGTCAGAGGCGGGAAGGGGAGGAGTGGGGTCTTTTGTAGGCTGATATGATAATTACGGTAGTAGTGGGGGTTCCAAGTAGGATGGCAGTACATTCAAGAGCTGTGAATTGGGGAAGTTGGTAGGGGGTGTGCGGGAGGGATCGTCTAATGAGGATGGCCGTGCCGCTTCTGGGGCAAAGGTTCTATCGTTTCGGTAGGTGAGGTAATTCTGGATGGTGGAGTTGGTAGGTATCAGCATTGTCTCTTGTAGTAGTAGGATCCCGATGGAGTAGTCTTTTAGGAACTGGGCGAGGATGGGTTTTTCTGGGCTAATCCGCCGCGTGCATTCCTCGAGGAAAAGGATAGGATTCGGGCTGGGGGAGGCATTAATTAAGTATCTCTACGAGTTTGATAGCGGCAGTTATTAGTTTAGTTAGAATGTCCTCTGGGCTGTTCAAGTTGTCTATAAAGGTTCGTAGGTGGGGCAAGAGTTTTTTGAGGGTAGGTGATTGTAGGAGTGAGAGTAGATCTTTGATATCTTGGGTGGCTGTGGGTTGGGGGTTTGAGTTGGGTTGGTTAGGGGCAGAGGCAGAGGAGTAGGTTTTATTAATTTGTCTGAGGGGAGGGAGCGACTTTGAGGACATGTCGGGTGGTGGTGCATGAGTGGGAGGTCTTGTTTGTTGTTCTCTAATTTCTTTTGCTTTGATCTGGTATGGGCAAATAGGGTCGTAGGCTGGGTGGTTACTGTTGCAATTACAGCAGGTGGGTGTGAAGGGGGTGGATTGGTCTAGGGATAAGGAGGGGCATTCTTCGGTGGGGTGGGATTTGGCGCAAAGGGCGCAGGTCACGGGTCGTCGGCAGTATGTCCTAGTATGGTACAGCTTTTGGCATCTTTTACACTGAGGGATGCGGTCTGAGTTTCTGTAAGGTTCTATTCTTGTCCTGTAATAGTCGATGTAGTTAAGTTTATTCTTGGTCTCTGTGATATCCTTCTTGGTCGTCTCGATTACGTAAAGTTCAAGTCGCGTGAGTTGTCCGTTGACAACTCCGTCGGTTCATTTCCGTAATATGAAAGCATGGTATTTTTAAGTCTTGGAGGTTCGTCCTGATTCTGTCGAGGTCGTATTTGGGAGGCAGTCCTTTGAGTACGAATTTTTCTCTAATTTCTTCAGCCGCTCGGTTGTATGAGTAGGATATATTGACGAAATAGAGGTCTTTCAGGTCAGTGGTCGAAATCTGTTCCAGTCTGTCGCAGATCTTATTGTAGGCGGTCATTGTCAGGGGTTGGATCAGTAACTGGGTCCTATTGCATTTTGCGGTCATCGCATTGTGGCAGTGTTTTAACAGGTCTTGAGTTAGGTCTGAGGGGTTGAGGAGGGATTTTAGGTCAATTATGAAGGGGCCTATCTTCCTTTTTGTCGGTGGGTTTTTTGGTTGGGGTTGTTCGTTGACATTTTCAGTTTCTGGGATCGTTTCTGAGGTACCGGAGGTAGAGGCATGGGATTCGGGTTGTTGTGGTGGGGTGAAGCGGATACTCAGGGGTAAGGATTGGGATTGGGGTGGGGGATTAGTTCTGGAGGGTTTGGTGACTAGTTGAAATCCGTCTTCGGTCATGAGTCTTTTGGGGTTCCTGTCGGGGGAGGGGTCGTGAGGTCGTCTTGCGGTAGAGATGGCAGTGGTGGCAGGTTACGCAGTTGCAGTCTGTTGAATTACCGTCTGTTGTTCCTCGTCGATGGTCAGTTTTGTGCTGTCGTCGTCACTCGATAGGTCCATAGGCTTCTCCGGTGAGGTCGCCGTGTCGTCGTCGGATTCTGAGTCGGGCAACGGCCGAAGCCGCGCCTCCTCCCTGAACCGCCGGTTACTTTCCGCGAGTGCTCGTCGGAACAACTCGCGGGGGACAGAGGACAGGTCGAACGTAGTTCGTGCCTGGTTGACACCGAGTACGGAGTTGACTCCCGCTCCACGTGGTCAGTTGATACGTAGCTGGATGTGCAGTTCCGGACAGCTGCGTCTCTGTGTAGCTATAACAGAAATTAGGAGAGTAACGTTCGTGATCAGTGGGTTAGATCCTCACTGCACGCGCGCTGCTCGCTCAATCGATGCGGACGTACGGAAGCACGGCTAATCGAGTACTGACTGTCTCCTTTGTCTCCGAATTAGTGAGGAGGCCTTCGTCGTTGTCGCGAACTTCGGAAGCATCGCGCCCGTTAGAGTGGCCAGTAGCACAGGCGAGCGCTCGTTTGATTGCAGATGTTTGATTGCAGAGGGAGTAGCCGTTAGCTCTAAAGGTGTGTTCAAGCTTCTCGAGTTCATCAGAAGAGAGCGCTCGTCGCACACCTTCAGAGCTCTTGTGATCAGTGTCTTCAACACCCCTAGTTTTGTAGCTGGATGGTGATGCGAATCCGCGTGGTGGTATCTGTCCGTGTGGGTTGGTTTCCAGTAGACCGAGTGTCCCAAGGTGATATCTTCCCGTTTGCTGACGAGGACGGCCAAGACAGGTAGGCAGTTCATTTCAGTCTCCATAGTGAACTTGATGTTGTGGTGGATGCTGTCCAGGAAAAGTAGGAATTCCTCTAATAGTTCCGGTCCGTGTTACCAGATTCCAAATGTGTCGTCCACATACCGAATCCAGAGGGACGGTTTGTATTGGGCGTTCCGTAGAAGTTCAGTCACGAATGCTTCCATGGAAAAAATTGGCAGCGATGGATGATAGGGGTGTAGAACCGGTCTGGAAGAAAGTGGAGTTTAGGCAGAAAGCAGCGAGATCCGGTTGGTCCATCCCACATGGTTCAATACATCCATTATAAACTACAGGAAACTAACCGTCACTGAAAACCGAATAATCCGACTGATCTTCCGTCCCCCTCCGTTAACCCGCTTTAATGACCTACGACAACAATACAAAATACCCCATATACTTACCCACCTTTACAATTCCTCCGTACAAACCCTACAAAAGTTCATCACCAATCCTCAGTTTAGAAACCTTATCCTACCCCTCCTAAGAAATTCCCCCCGGCACACTCGAAAAAAAAACCCTCGACATCCTGCAACTCCCATCTCCCATAACCTAGGCCAAAGGGTGAAAAGATGAAACGACAAAATGATTTAAACAACCGACTCAGTACTTACTCACTTTGAACCCAAGACGAACATTAAATATTCCTTATCCCTCCTATATTCCATCCCATTCCCCTCCTAAATCCATTCCCCCACCATCAAGCCTCCTAACAAAACTAACCGTCACTTCACTACCCAGACTCCCAATCCCCGTCCCTGTACGGGGGAGAAGGGTCGCAACACGCCAGAAGACAACCCGACATAATAAATATGGACTAAAAGTCTCATTAGAGACGGGCGGATCACAAAAATACACCCTAGATTCTGTTCTGTTCAATGCTGTCGTTTTCGGTACTTACGTTGAAATCTTCATCGCCAGTTTTCAGAATGTAAACTCAAATTGTCCGGTGGCGCTGGGATTGGACGGTCGTCGCTGTGAGGAACAGACCTAATAGCTGAAGGGAGGTTGCCACATTAAATGCTCTTCTTGGTCTTGCTTGTCATACCAGCAGCATTGGTACCGCTTAAATAACAGTTCGTCGAGTGGTCCTTTGGTTCCTTCCATACTATGGGAGTTGCAAAAGGCATATGTCGCGAATTTCCGCTATGCCAACCACTAAGTAACGTTACACAAGTCGGACAGCAAAGAAGCGGCCCACGATTTTTCATGATTACCGATTCGACACCCGAAATAAAATTCCCATCAGTGGCGTCTCCTATTCAGAGAGTAGGGGATGCCATCACAAAAAAACGTAAATACGTTACGTAAAAACGTATTAAACAAGGTAGACCAATTAATCGACATCGTACTATATGTTTATGTATCCTACATTAAGATGTACATGCCTACTGTAACGTGTTTGAGAATAGCTAATTTTGTGTTCCTTGTTCTGTCAGTAATAAATAAGATAATACAAAAAACTACATTGGAACATCAACAATCCACCTAATTGTTTAATTATAGGTCAATCATATTCCAGCGTACTTGAGAATTCAATAGAGTTTTTGAAACCTTCCAAAGGACATTGGGAGTTTTCACTCACTCTCCTACCTCGTGTAACTCATCCTATTCTACAAACTTCAAACTATTCTACAAACAATGCTTGCCATGTCGCATCCTTTCACATGGAAATTGTTGGCTTCTAATTATCGCGTTAGTTTCAGAACTATGATTTTTCTTTGTGGAAGACGTGTTATTCTCTATAACGCAGTTTCAAGAAAACCTTAGCATTTTCGCAACAACCCATAGTATTATCCACGCACGTTTTCTTGAGGTCTCACTTCACTAGTTGCGAAAAGAGTGGGGAGTTAGGTTATTTTGACAAAAGGAATTTTATGACAAATTTGTAGTTTTATTACACGGCAGTGAACATTTTTGGTTATCAGATTTTGTCTACAGCGCTTGTTGCTATTCTTTATTCCTAATTCAACTAATGTTGGCAAAGGAATGTGGGTAGGTATTCCGGGGCTCAAGAAAACGTGCGCGTATAATACACGTGAAAATCTCGGCAACAAAGAACCATCAGCCGCTTGCTGTTGGTTGTCACAACTGACAATCCACCTCTCCTAAATTACGTACTGGATGAGGACAATTGGCAAACATGGGTACGTATGAGTGGGTAATGTGGTTAGGATGTCTCCCCCAACCCGCTAAGGAAGCACCAGTCGTTAGCACGTGATCACTGTGGTTCCCAGTCCTACTGAAAGAATAGAGGTGCTCAAAGAAGGCAATGGCGAAGCTTTGGGATGGGGGGATACAGAGCGCTAATGACAAGTCCGAGATGTGACAGCCAGCGTCGCATCACTGTCGGCCGAAAGCTCGCATCTTCCACACAGCACATGGTGAGAGGTCAGGATGTTTCTCGGCCTGTCACATCCACGGTCACAGACGCCTACCGGAAAGTGCAGGGAAAAAAACAAAAGGTACAAACGAAACAGAGAGATATACTTGCGGAGTAGAAAAACATTTTAACAAGAGTTTTAAAAGTACCGAAAAACTTAGGGATGCGACACATCACTCGCATCCATTGAGCCTAAGCCATTGATTCATATACCGTTCATATCAAAGGAGTAATATTCCACCTTTGGCGCAACAAAGTTAAACCATCACACCGAAAATAGAAATTTATTAGATGATTTACACATTGTCACGACAGTGCAAGGATTCAGCATCTGCATAGTGCACTACATACCGTTATCAACATCTTTCCCTTTCGACACGCAAGGTGCAACTAACATGTAGTGACTCCGTTCCCAATGCGTCGAGTCGGTATAGCGTCATTAGCAACCACTATTGGATTGAACATTATGGTAGCTATGAAGATATGATATGGCGAGGATATGGGTGAAAGGACGACCACAAATAGAATGCCCGCGGCGGGACCCAAAACCGCGATCCTTCAGTTCGAGATCCCTACGAGACTACTGCCTTAGCGATCTCGGCCATCCGATTGACATTTCATACTATCTTTAGTGGAATGACTAGTGACTTGTAATATACCTGCAAGAAACTTCGTTTTAGAATATATACGACTTATGTATGTGCGATAACCCAAAAACTGAGCCCGTTGGGCAACTTCTGTGGTTGTATTCGACTTAAGGGTAGCAAAATACATAAAAACAAACAGCTACAGTAAGTCATTTAAAAAATAACTGACGACCAGACTAATTAGTACAAATTTTGGCGCAAGAATTATTGGGGTTTAGAGAAATTAGGATGGTTTTCAAATCTTGTTCTTGTAGTCGGGTGCACATACATGCCAATCTCTACCTCGTGACTACTGACGTATTCTTCACATGATGGAAACCAGCCAATAAGCCGATGTTTCACCCACGTGCTTTTGTTTACACGCGTAACAGAATGTCGGGCATAATCACTGGAATTTGAAAAGCTTTGAACATTCCACAATATCTTGATATTTGTAAATATAAGATGGAGTAAATTATTAGTTTTATATCTCATGAGTTGTAATTGAAATGTTTTGGATAATTTCTTCCAAAGCAAACCAATTTTCTGGACGTTTCAATATCTAGAAAATAAGCAATCAAGCATAACCCATACTTAAAATTACTAATTCTCATTAAATGTCGGTTGTATAATTTAGTATTTAAACTAGACTATTTGAAAACTCATAATATTGCTCACGTTCAATATACTTGCCATTAATTTATGCCTCATATTATTCATTATTTTAATATGCTGTATGTAATGATATTGCATATGAAATAGTTATAATATAACACATTATGTTCTTGCCACTCCGTAAAATTTAGCATGCATTGAAATGCATGCATTGATAGCATGAGTAAAGGTGCGTTTGTTAGGGGACTGACTTTATCTTTTCTTTTGTACGGTACCGGCAGTGCTTCTGCATCGTTAAGTAGGGAAGCACACTCGTAATAAATTTGAAACCTCGGAAAAATGTATTCCTACATTTGCATAAAGGCCTAGTCCAATTACCTCATTCACATAATCAATGGCCCGGGAGAGAGGAGGCTAGCAATGTCACCCACTTCAGTTAGCACTTGCGTTATAACACGGACGTCCTTAATTGTCATGATTATAAAGGAACGAATAAAAAGTAAGAGAGGACGTGGATAGTCTGACAATTGGGAGGGAAGAATGAAGTCTAAAAGAATACAACAAAAAACTGAAAACTACGCGTTTTATTTTGTAATTAGAGGTCACATTTTCTTATCTCCAATGACCTCTGTAATGTGCAATAAACACCTCACAAACGAGTTTTATTTGCTGTCGAGGACAGTCCTACGTTGAGGTCACGATCATCAATTTGTCGGAAGCACAGGACACGATCGAAGAATCTTTTGCTTAGACCCTCCCTCACCCCCACTCAGGCCACCGCATCGCACATCGCACTACTACCATAAAGGTATACCGGATACGAAGTGCAGATGGCACGTCTGTGGCTTTGTGCATTGAATGAAGAATGAGGAGACGCGCGTTGTCCACAGAGCGTAGTCGGGTGTGTTTTCACGTCTTGTCATCCGTCCTGCGAGTTTGAAATCTTGTTATTTGAATCTTAAAAAGCGGGCGTTTTCCATCTGATCATTCATGTTACATATTTGTCATAATTGTAAAATCGATTTTTGCAATTGTTATTCGTCCTTAATCTAGTTTAATTACTGTCTATAGCTGCAAATCAATGCTCAAGTTTTCCATTAGCACAATGAAAAGTGCAAAAGTAGTTATTTTTACCGGTGTTATAACAATGCTAGCGAAATTTGGAGGTTAGTATATGAATAATATCATTTAAATTATTGAAGTTTTGTGAATTGTTTCTAGTTCTTTAAAACGGGCTAGTTTTCTTTAATAGTTTTTTTTTTAATTTGTATGTAATGGGTAAATTTTGTTTAGAATACATTAACCTAATTTTCATTCAGAAATTGAATGTATAAAAATTTTCAGATGCTGCACAATGTAACAACTTCACAGAAAATACTGGAAATCTTGGTGAATTTAATGATACATATGGGGCTTCCCTGCGTAAGAAAGGTGTGTTGTCATGTCCAGGACGGGGAGATCCCAGTGACTACACTGAGTGTTGTTGGGATTCCAGGTTTCAGTGTTGTCCATCACCACATCGACCTATAATGCAAATTGATGATAGGTAAGGTTTGCTTAAAGAGGATTGTGAATAAAATTTCAGTCACATCAAAACATTGGAAAAATTGAACTTTTTTTTGTATATTTAATATTTTGAATTATTAAAGGAAATATTTGAAATATTTTTACCATCTAATGTGGGTTGATTTAGGTTTTTTTGTTAACGAATGTAGTAGTGATGTGAATAGTACTGTCATGAGTTGACCTGCATGGAAATATTTTAGAGATGATAATTTTCTAACTGTAGGTTTGTATTGTCAAGAGTTGTAATATTAATGTGATTTTCAATCATTTTATTTAACTTTATAGTTGATTACTATCCTGCATCATTTCATCAATTCAATCAATCATGAATATTAGTTGTCATTCTGGGAGACCTCTGTGAACATTTTCATTACTGAAAAAGCCTCTTTTCATGCTCATAGAGTAAATAAGAACTATTTAAACTGATTGTATACTAATAAGTTATAATTTAATAATAAATTATAACTTAATTTAACTAAATTATAACTTAAATTCAAGTTTTAGATTTACTTGTTTTGTTTGGGCTGTATTTACTATTGAATTATTTCTCACTGAGTAAATTAATACTTTTCAATAATGTTTATTAAATATTAGTCTGTGGCACAGAGCAGCCGTCACATGTGACACCATTCTAAGAATACCAGCACCTAAAAATTTTAGTTTGAAGTTTTATAATTCACATGTTTTATTTAATAATCATGTTTTAATTTAATTGACTTTTCCACTCTTGAAATTAACACCAAGGGCATTTGACACCATACCTGGTATGCTCTATACACCATACCTGGTAGTGTTGGGTGTGCAGTTAAGACTTGTTACTGTAGATAATTTTCTTACTGTGGATGGGTTTTTAGGTAACTAATCTACCATGAGGCAAGTCTTTGGGCATGGACTCACATGCAATGGAAGTAATTAATAATCATAGGCAATGGAAATAATGAATTCATTCATTTGCAAGCCCTTTGTTCAGCAGGGTGTGATTGTTACTTCAGTCAATAATTCTACCTTTCCTGGGAACTGGAGATGTCATCTGATATACTAAATGTCTTGCTACAATTCTATATTGAATCTCATATTCAAAATAACTCTTAACTCAAATTGGTAGCTGGTGAACCAATTTGTTTAAAATGTTGATTCATTTTTATTGTTAAGTGAAATTATGAATAATTTTTAACCTGCTTATTCATTTGTTTATTAAACTTGTATCTTATTTTTCTAAATGTTCAATCCTATAAAAATGGACCAATCATTTCCTCTTAATTCATAAAAATGTCCTTAACCATGACTTAAAATGATAACCAACAGAGAAAGTGTAATTTTTAGCCTCTTCATTCTCATAAAATGTTCACATTTGTGTCAGTAAATGTTTTTCTCTTATTGTGTAGAAAACCATATAATTTTAGTTTGACGTTTTCTCAATAATATTTTAAATTGCAATAAGGTCTTTAGGGGTTAACTTGCTTCTTGTTTGACTACATGTTATTGTACATTTCATTACAAAGTGGATTATATTTGATAAGGTAATTAACTGTTATGCCTTTGCCCTAATCCTGCAGGCTTGTTATGACTGTGGGCCTTACTGTTATATGCTCATGTTTGATGTTGACTGTGGCCATTGTGGTTTGCTGTTTCTGGGGAAGATGTCCTCTTTATAGCACATGCCGTGTTAACTATACTCAGGGGGATATCATTGCTTATGGTAGGTGCAATACTTTCTAAAGTGTAGTTATTAGTTCTTTATTTTCTGTTGGGGCCAGGGAATTTGAGAACTGTTTCTGGTCTTCTGACATATATGGCTTTGTGGGTGTATAGTATTGTTTTTTGAAGTTCCCATTAAAGTGATGTAATTTGCAAATTGATATTTTTCTATTAGTAATTCTTAATTTTCTTCTGTGATTTGTATGTAAACTCCTGTGTCTTCCATGTGTTGAATGGAACATGAACCTATTTAAAACACACAAAAACTATTTATGTTTAATTACCTTTTTATATAAATTTGCACATATATATATAAAATGACTATAAAACGTTGTTTTATAGTCCTTGTTATGAAATTTTGTTTGATCAAGGTTGTTTTGACGATTTGTTTAGCTAAAGAAGATGATCCCTTGACTGGAACAATGCCTCCAGAGGACAAAGGTGGCCATCAGTATGCTCCAAATGCTGTAAAAATAAAACCAGTTGAAGATGTGTAAATGCTATGTTATGCCAAGAATAGTTTGCTGAATGTAGTGCAATTAGGTTTGCTCTTAAATGCACAGAAGAGCGAGGGGTTGGGCCTGATGAATTTTGTATTGTAAGATATAGTTATGGGTACTTGTGCATATATCATTCATAAAAAATGGTAGTGCACTGTGATTAGGAGACATGTGTAACTATGAGTTTATCAGTATTGTGGCTATGACCATGAATTAACCAAAGATAAAGTGTATAACATGGATGTGACATTTATCACATGATAGTGCATGCTTTTCTATGAAGAATTATTTTAACTTTGATATTACGGTGTTGAATGTCACTCACTCCAAATTTGAGGAGGTAATCTCTGGTACATTTTGTACTTTTATTTTGAAGACAGTTAAGTTACTTGACAATGAGAAACTCAGATAATTTGGGTATTATGAAGAGGCCTTAACTAGGTTGCTCCTTGCTGAACATGTGCAAGCCTTTGAGTATGATTTAGTTTTTGTTGTTTTCTTTTAAAATAAATCTTATACATTTAACTTAATTAAATTTAATTATTCAGAATATTATTGATGTAAAATTTGAGGCTTTAAATATTAAGTATGCAAAGTTTTTCTTTGATAGTTTACAGGCTATTGTGTTCCTTTCTTCAATTAATTTATTAAAAGAAATGCAGGAGCCCTTGAAAGAAAATGGTTTAATTTGAAAAACTGATAATGTGAAAAAGTTTGCACATCTTCAGCCATCTCCCAAGTATGGTTAGTCTGCTCATTGTTTTTTACTAGTCTCAGTGTATTAATTTTTGCTGTGCTTAAGTGTTAAAAATATTATTCTTTTTATTCTAAAAGCTTAGATATACGAAGAGTATAACTTGATGTGCAATCTTGGTTGAAGCTATTACGTTAAAGTATAAAATCAGTATAACAAGAAGAGATTGTTATATGGAGAATTATTTTATATTGTGTTCTTGTGTGAAGTGAGATGTTGCCCATGTTGTAAATTTCATACCATGTATGTTGTATGTGTGGATATTAATATTTCAGCAGAGTAAATGTACATCTCTAATGATGGTTACAAGTTATCAAGAAGACTTAGCTCTTTAGATAATTTTTAATTCATTGGTTACGCTAGTGAGTGAGAATATCAGTATTCAACATTTTATAGTCAAAACATTATGAAGGCCATCCTTTTAAATAATATTACTCATTCCTAAAAGGAAATATTTCAAGGAGATGAGCTAAAATGCCATATTTATTAGATACAGTGCAATATCTCCTTCTTTTCTTCATTTTCCTTTTACATACCAGTAACACAATTTATGTTTATTAATGCAATTTAGTTAATTAATCATATCACATGAAATTAACTGACTTCCACTCAGGGTAATGTTTATATTTGCCAGGTTCGGCTTTCAGAATATGTATATTAGTGTATAATTTAAGCATAAGTTTAATTTATTTCCTTTGTGTTTTCATTCATATTTCATTTTAGTGAAAATTATGGTAATTCAGAAAAATCTTTTCTTTGCATATTATTGATAATAAGTACTCTTCCAGAAATGAAAACAAAGACTAACCATTTTTATGAGACTGCCCAGGAGGCATGATTATCAACACTATTAATTATGTGAAAAACTGATTTCTTTTGTAAAGAACTTTCCTTTGTGTATTTATTCTGTTTTTCTTCAACCATTTTGAGTTTCTTGGACACAAATTCCATTCACCACTTAAGATAATGAATGCCATGGACTAGAACTTACGTTTGGTAACTAAATATTTCTTTGAGTTTAGAATGTTATAATTGGGTTTACAAATTGTATTTTACCATAGATGACTAATTGTCTACAGGCTATGTTTTCTGACTCTGACAAGTCTTCTAAATCTTCTAGATCTTTATTGTTGTCTTCCCCATTCTGGTAGCTTTCTTCTTCTTCCTTCGATTTTGGCCTACTATGGACCACGTGAAATAACTTCTCACGATTGATTTTCTCTCTTTTTTCTTTCCTTCCAGTACTCTTTCATTCTTTCTCCATGCTGTTTCTTTCTCTCTTCTGTCCATTTTGCTCCTGTTTTCTTCTTTGCCTTTTCTTGAAAACCCTGGAATCCTCTGATCTTTTTTCTGAATTCTTCTCTTCTCTCCACCTCTTCTCCATCTATTCCCATTTCTTCCATGTCTTTCTTGACCTCCTTGATCCATGTCATCTGTGTTTTGGGGTTTCTATCGAAGTAGTTGAATATTCTCTTTGTCAATCTTCCTTCGTCCATTCTTTTAATATGTCCGTAGAAGGTTACTCTTCTTCTTCTTCTCATTGTGTCTGTTATTTTTTCTGTTTTTTGGTAGATTTCTTTGTTGCTTCTCAGTTTCCATTTTCCATCTTCATATTTTGGTCCCAGGATTTTCCGTATAATTTTTCTCTCCTTTTTTTCTATCTCCTCTATTTGTCTGGCTGTGTTCAGTGTAAGGCATTCTGAGGCATAAAGGCCTTCAGGCTTAATAACTGTATTGTAGTGTCTTAGTTTTCCGTTAATGGATATGGACTTTTTATTATATATATTTTTTGTCAATTGGAATGCCAGTTCCATCTTTCTTGCTCTTGTAAGGACTGCTTCTTTGTCCAGGGCATTTGGTTGGATTAATTCTCCCAGGTATTTGAATTTGTTGACCCTCTTGATTTTTACCATATTTTGTTGTGATCTGTCTTGGTGCATCTTTTCTGTTTGTCAAATATTCTGTCTTTTCATATGATATTTGCAATCCTGCCTTCTCTGCTGTCTCTTTCAGTACATTGATTTGTCTTCTGGCGTCTTCCATGTTTTCTGCTAGCACGGCCAGGTCGTCCGCAAAGGCTCGACAGTCAATTTCAAGGTTATCCTTCTTTCTTCCTATTTTTATTTTGGGAATTCCTTCTTCCTCCATTCTCTTCCTCCATTCTCTCATTACCTTCTCCAGCACACAGTTAAAGAGTAGTGGGGAGAGCCCATCTCCCTGTCTCACTCCCGTTTTGATCTCAAAGGGTTCTGAGACCTCTCCCATAAATTTTACCTTTGACTTTGTGTTTGTTAGGGTTTGTCTTGTTATTGCAATTGATTTGTCATCGGCTTCGAATTCTTCCAGGGTATTGAATAGTGTCTCTCTATCTATGGAGTCGTATGCTTTTTTGAAGTCCACGAATGTCACATGTATGTCTTTGGCCCTTAGTCTCCTGTACCTTATTATGAGTTTCAGGTTTAGTATCTGTTCGGCGCAGGATCTTCCTTTCCTGAATCCTCCCTGGTAGTCACCTAATTGTGGGTCCAGTTGGACCTCTAGTCTGTTTTGTAATGCTTTGGATAGGATCTTGTATGTTACTGATAGTAGTGAGATTCCTCTATAGTTGTTGGCATCTGTTTTCTCTCCTTCTTTGTGTATTGGATGGATTATAGCTGTTTTCCATTCTTCTGGTATTTCTTCCGTTTCCCAAATCTTTTGTATTATTTTATGTAGACTTTGGACTGTCTTGGTATCTACGTTTTTCCACATTTCTGCTACTATAGAGTCCTCTTCTGGGGCTTTATCATTTTTTAGTTTTTTAATAATCTGTTGGATTTCTGTTATGTTCGGTGGTTTGGAGTTTTCAAATTTATGCTTCGGATTTAGTTTTGGGAATCTCACTTTTGGCTCCTCACAGTTTAATAGTTTTTTGAAGTATGTCGCTAGTAGTTTGCAATTTTCTTGATTATTCAGTGCTATTTTTCCTTCTTCATTTTTGAAACATAAGTTTGGTGGTCGATATCCCTGGAGGTTTTGTTTAAAAGTTTTATAGAATGTTCTTGTGTTGTTCTTTTTAAAGTCTTCATCTATTTGTTGTAGTTGGTTCTTGTCAAAATTCCTCTTGTTTGTTCTTATAATTTTCGCTGTCCGTGATCATTGTTCTTTGAATAAGATATAGTCTTCGTTGTTTTTGGTTGAGTGCCATTTTTTCCAGGTTTTACTCCTAAGTTCAAGGGCCTCTTTGCATTGGTTATTCCACCACCTGTGTTTTCTTTGTCTCTTGAGCGGGGCTATTTCCATTGACGTCTTGACTATTTTTGTCTTGATTTCCTCCCATTCTTCTGATTCTATGTTAAGTTTTTCCTGGAATTCTTGTTTCTTTAGCTTTAGTACTTCTGTGTTGATCCTCTGTATTTTGAACTCTTTGTTTGGTGTCTTTTTTTGGGGGATAAATTTTACTTTTAGAGTCGTTAAGTAGTGATCTGTTTCTATGTTTGCGCTTTTTCTTACTTTCACATTCATGATTTCTTTCTGATTATCGAATGATATGGCGACATGATCAATCTGGAATTCTCCCAGGCTTTGGTTTGGTGATTTCCACGTTTTTTGTTTTCTGGGTAAGTGTTTAAAATTTGTTGACATTAATTTAAGGTTAACTCCCCTGCACAACTCTATCAGTCTTTCTCCATTTTTGTTGGTTCTTTTGTGAGCAGGGTACTCTCCTACTGTCCTTTTGTATTTTCTCTCCTTTCCAATCTGCGTTGAAGTCGCCTAGTAGAATCTTAATATTTTTTGGGGGTATTTTTGAGAGTTTATGTTCTAGAGCCTCCCAGTAATTCTCAACTTTTTCTGGGTTCTTTTGGTTGTCTCTGTTTATGGGAGCGTGGCAGTTTATTATAGTGTAGGTTTTATTCGCACATCGTAGTGTCATCATTGCAAGTCTTTCATTTGGTGAGTAGAAGTCTATTATAGAGTTAATTATCTTCTTGTTCACGATAAATCCATTTCCTAGGTGAGGTATGCCTTTTCCCATAGGGTTTAAGCCTCTTTTACCTTTGAAGATTCTATATCCTTCTGATTCCATTATATTTTTGTCTGTGCATCTTGTTTCTTGGAGGGCCAGGATTAGAATCTTGAATTCATCAAGTACCTTGATTAGTTGTTTCAGTTTTCCCATCTTCAACAGTGAGTTAATATTTAATGTTCCAAAGAAGCATACTCTTTTTGTTTTGAGTTTGAGCGTTGGTGTTTTCTGGAGCTTTGGCTGGTTGCATGTTGATTCGGGCTCTCCAGAATCCGATGGCCCGATAGCGTCGCTCTTGGCGACGGAGGATTCCCTGTCTAAGGTACCTTCTGGAGTAGTTCTATTTAGAGAGATTTTCATCATGCGTTATTTGAGATATGTGTTGGGGAAAGGATTAGTATCCATTCCAAGGTTAAAACTGAGATTGTAAGTCCCAGAGTAGTAGTTCATCCGCTCCTTACATGGAGACAGCTGATGTTTGCTGCCGTTCACTCTGAATCAGACGCAGCTTCTGTTTTGGTCCGCCCCCGGTATTTCATTTCCCCGGTACCACCCATATCTGGGAGGCTTTCCCCTATCCGCCACCTGGGGAGGCGCCCGATGGAGGACCAGAAACCTCACACGGGTCTGGTAGCTTTGTTACTTATTAAATACACTTTTAGATATGCCGTTGATAAGACTTGCAAATATTTTCAACATCCTTTGCCAAATGAATCCCACCTCGATGGCATAGTTAGGGTTCTATTTGTCTTCTTTTTTCAAATGATTTGCTTTCCAGTTATAGTTCTTTTATGTTAGGTCGGTCTTTTATGTTAGGACAATGCTTTATAAACAAAGTATATAAAATCCATTACATGTTCTACAAAAAATATAGAATTGTTTTACATGGTCAATTAAGATTCAGTTTATGATTTAAAAATCCAATTTATATTTATTTTCTAATTTATGTTGTATTTTGTTTGAATGACAAGTACATTGGAGAATGCATTAAGTCACTTACATTTCATAATGTTACCTTTCTGTGTGTCTTAATAGACCTCGCCTTGGTAAGAACAATAATTTCTAGTGAATGGGTTAATTTAATAGCTTCTTTAACTTAATGTGGTGAATGGTTTACATTCGTCATTCATGTATTTGGTAAACACAGTACCCTAACATATTTAGCAGGATTTGCAACTAGTTCTGTTTTAAGATATTTTTCTATTGTTTGGTATGAAGTATTTTTCTATAGAATGGTTTGAACTTTTGAATTTGAGAAGATACATTGCTTTTTTTCAAAGATCTATCATTTAACATTGCATGAAATAAGCTACAAAATGCAAAGAAAAAATCAATCTCTATCAAAATTGTGTTGACTCAATTGTAGAGGAGGTAATGTTTAACAGAGTCACTGACTTTTGTGATCTTTTCACTTTTAATTTCAAAACAAAATATCTTACCTTTGATGTTTAAGACTTCACATCCTACATTGTAGAAAATTTAAGTATGTGTTAATGAAAAAGAAGCTAATAAGCCTTACTGATGATTTTATTGTGTAATGGTTAGGTCTGCAATTGAATTTATTTGCCTCTTTTTATAACTTCTTAAATCTCTGAGTATTGTCTAAGATTGCACTTTGAATTTTAGTGGATGAGAAAAGATATTTGGGATGAAAAATTGCTAATTTGAGCATAAGGCCTAACAAATTTGTGGGGTTTTGATGTTGAAGAACTTTTACTATCCATCATATTTTCATATTCATATTTTATCTTTAAGTATTTGTGTTACTTTTCAGTTGGGAGGTATAATATCTTTCAAACATGGACGATATATCTATAAACATTTTCATAAATCAATTTTATAATTCTAAGTTAAAAATCCAGAAACAAAGATGTTAGTCTACAACTTGTCAGTATTGTTCTTAGAGTAAGGTGAATCTTAACATCTTTCCTTGAATCTCAAGACATTCTTTAATAGAAAATTCAATATAAATCTTATTTTACCTGATAATTTATATAATAAAATCTTTCTGGGAATACAAAATTAAATATGTAAAATTCACTGTTAAGTTTATTATCTTAATACTTAACATATTATCTTAATGCTTACTCATTTAATACTCTTTCATTAATTTTTCTACATACTTAATGTCATACTTGCTAGAATAATACAATTTTCACTTTAAATATTATACATCAATATTTCATAAGTACCTCATTAATATCAAGTGGTAGTGGCTTGGTGACTGACTTCAAAAGCTACACAAAATCTTTAGATCACTTAGATAAATTGTATATTTTTATAATAATTGTAACACAAAGCTCATTCTTGTTTTTTCATTGCATTTTGCAAAGAAATTGATATAACTAAAGGAAAATACAATTAGTGTCAGTTGCTGAACCCTTCCATTGATACACTAGTCTTTACATTTCAGGAAAGCCAGTATGACGGGATGTCATTTTTCTTTTTCTACCGTAAGTTTGTAGGGCTGTTGTACTGACCATGAAGAAGGTTAATTTATTTTATTGACCTGGAGTAATAGATTTTCCAAAGAATCAATTTGGAGAAAAAAAAATTTGGCATTTATTTGATATTGTGCAGTGTGCATGTTTGTATGTTTATGTGCACAAAGGTGTATGGAAGTATTTGTATTCTTGTATATTAAACAATGGGTACGTGTGCTCGTTCACAAGAACGGTCATTCATTTGTGCAATTCTACATGCACTTATTTTTCAGCACATACAGTATATGACTAAATGTCTGTTTCGTAATGCAAAAATTGTTGGGAAGTGTCATTCTCCATTGTAGTTCTAAATAAACAATATCCAAAGATGCCTAGTGTGATAATTTGTCTTGATTAAGGAAGCAGCTCACAATTGAATAGTGCTACACTTTGAGAAGTAGCAGGAACAGTGGCACTTAATTCTGTTAGTTTGATACAGCAGTTCTACTGCATAATTCAATACAAAACAGTACACTTAGGAAATAAGGGCTAATGAAATTATTGAAGGAGCATAATATCTAACTTTTTGTGTTAAATATGTTCGTAGTTGCATGCTCCATGCAATAAAATTTCAGAATTGTATAGTGAATTTTGATATTAACTATCTCACATTCATGTAGTTTAGAATGGAAACTTGACACTAAACAATATCTTAATTTATCCTTGATAACAATATTTTTGTGGACCAGTTTAAAACTGCCCTTTTCTGAGGACCCAACCTTGAGACTCCTCTTTACTTGCAGCTTGTTACTATGTGACATGATGTTCTTGTCTCGTAGCGTGGTGTCTTTGCTTGCTACTTGTATCCAGTTTCCTGCCTTTACACGTAAATATGTTTACTCCTGCCCACTTGCTGGCAGTCTTATCTCCCCTCTTTCTTCCTGAGTCCATTTGTCTATCCATTTCTGAGTTGTAATTTGTAAACGAACATTATATCAAATAATTTTAAGAAATTTTGATAAAAATGTATACTATTAAACTCTCTATATTCTAAGAAATTTTCAGGGAATCTTTGTTACTAAGTTCTATATTTTTTGTGTCGTCACGAAAAGTTTACACTCAAATCAAAATATGATTTAGGTTATTAGAAATCATTTGGATTATCATCGTTGTGTATTGTTTGTTAAGAAAAATTAAGTGTATTTGCTGCTTGCTACCTTTATAAACAGAGTACAGAGAAGTAGCAGTGAATTCACACAAAAGTGAAAAACATCTGTTTAGTTATTAAGTGTTTATTACAGTAACAAAGCTCAATGTTGGAAGAAAATGATCCTTCCAAGTGCCAGAAATGTGCAGGGGATATCAATATACATTGTGTTCATATATTAACATTGCATTATGTCAAGCACATTGCATAATTAGCTTTTTCATGTAACACGCTTGAGTAAGATATTAGAGTTAAGTAGCAATTCATGTATATGTACAATTTTTATAATTAAAATTTATGTTGAAATGTATGAGGAGAAAAAAGTTTGCCACTTATTGTGATCTTTGTTCAGCTGAATTGTAAGACTGTGGCTATTGTTTTTATATTTTTGTACTGGGTTAATATACACTTGCCCTAATGAAAAATGAGAAAATATATTTGAAGTACTCCTAACCATCTTTGGATTTCCTTTTACATGCTTTTAGAATGCATCTGTATTATAGAGTGAAAAATTATGTTTTTAACTTTTGCCAACTCTTGTTTTGGATTACTTTTTTAGAGAGAGAGAGAGATATTATACAGTAGCTTGAATTACTTTATAAGAATTAATACTGCTTCAACAAAAATATTTTTTTTTTAAATATTCTGATTAAATGATCCTCGTATTAGGGTGTGTCACTAAGAGTGCCAGATCTGAAGAGTGAGAAGGGGGTGGAGGCTGTTCCCCCAACCCAATTTTATTTTTTTATAAATGTTATTTAGGTAAACACATTCAAAATAACTATAACATGCGTATCCATTCATACTCCACAGGAGTAATTTTACTATTATAAAACATGTTTTTTCCAATTTTAGGTTAGCAAAATTTAAAAAATTTCAATAATATTTATAGGGTTATGAACTGAAATGCTGCTTTGGATGAAAACGTAGATTCCATAAATATGAATGAACTTGTGGAGGCATTCAAGAAATGTAAAAATAGAAAATCACCTGGACTAGATGGAAAAAATCATGTATCCTAACAATAATTTCTCTATGGGTTTCTATTCTCTTGAATTATATGAATATGTAGTGGAAGTATGGACTTATACAAGAAGTTTGTAATCAATCGGTTGTTATTATCTTTTTTAAAACTAGTGCCTTCTTCCATTATTTCTAAATTTGTAATTTTCGAAAATTCAGAGAGTTCTACGAAAATGAGATCCACACCATTCTTTTGAGCATTCCACCTATCCGTGAAAAAAATTTGGAGCGTTTTTTGGGAAAAAAGTTATTTTTTTTAAATTGCTTTTATTTCGCGCCAAATTACACGAAAATCACTCATTTTTGAAAAAATGGACCTGAGCCTATTTAAAGATCCGTCTTCAAGAAACAAATTTTGTTAAGAAAAAAGTGCCTTATGTTCAATATTATAGTTGTAGGAAGACGCCCCCCAAAAATTGCACTTTGCAATTTTCAAAAATTCTGGGATTTTAACGAACATAGGATAGAAAAACTGACATTTTTTTATGTTGAAAATCGCAATTTTGATGTAGAAAGTAAGTTTTTTTCTCCGAATTTAAAATCAATTTATCCGAAGTATTTCGTACAAATTAAAAAAGCTGTTTTTATCTTCTTAGATAAATTTTAACCACATTTTGTCTAAGAATATCGATTTTTATTATACTTGCAATTTTCTCTAGATGATAAAGATGTTTCAAGAATTTTTCAGACGTTTATATCCGATTTTGACTCGTACAATCAAAAAAAAAAGAAGAAAATTGAAAAAAATACTTTCTTTCTTCGTTTTTTAACCCTTTCTCTGTTAACGACGCCTGTGGGCGTCCGGAGTTTTCGTTCCACGTGTGTTAACGCCGCTTTCAGACGTCCGCCCGGAGTCGCTTCTGCTGTGCTAATGCCGCCTGTAGGCGTCTTTACCTTGCGTGGCTGTAAGCGTGCATGTAAGCGATCTATGCCACATTATTTTGTTTCGGTCACCCTGCAATTGCGCGAAATGTCACAGCGATCCACGATTACTCGCTTGGCACCTATAATATTGTAACGTTTCTTAGTGGTGAATTAAAACACATATGTAATTATTTGAACAAAGATGTTTATTTTGTTTCTTAATGATACACAAAAAAATACTAGATTTATTTACGGATAAGATTCACAGTACCGGAATACCGTTCGAAAATATAATTATAGTTAAAGTTACAAATATTAATAATCATTTGTTTTTTCCCAGGCAGCATTATACCGCTCTTGCGCTTTTCAGTTGGTAGATCATACATTCTCAATTAAGTTTGCCAAGAAATCATTCATACTCGCACATTCATTATCCAAAAAAGAATATTGCAAACAATGACCAGCACTCGTAAGCTGGAGTCTTGCAAACCCTTTTTCAATAAACTAAGGATACTTCCTCTACCATTCTACCTCTACATATATTAGAAATAGTGGTCTTCACAAAGAAGATTCTCATGGAAAACAAAGACACTTTTACTTTAAATTCCGATGTACACAACTACAACGCTCGTCAAAAGGATAACCTACATGTTCCCCACTCTCAGACTTCACTTTATCAAAAACGTACCCTAATAGAGGGCATTACACTTTACAAACTAGGCAATGATATTAAAGACATAAACACAATTCATACATTTAAAAGTAAATTGAAAGCTTTGCTGCTTAACATGTTCTACAGAGTGAAGGAATATTCAAATCACAACAATATTTCCCTTAAAAATATAAATAAATAAGAATTTCTTATCTCATTTGACTTTCTGTTTCATGTTAACCGTTTCGAGCTGAAGCAAAGAAAAAAGAACTGCCATATCGCATCCTATGACATAGAAGGAGAATGCCTGACAAAAAATAAAATTGGTCCTCTCTGGATTCGCTAGACGCAGGTGCTACAGTAGGACTAAGTGTACAAATTTAAAGAAAAAAAAAACTGGTCAAGACCTGCCTCCTCCTCCTCACCATTTCACGTTTTAAACACTAATATTGTTAAATTTTATGTAGTTGCTAACAGATTTGATATCATGTATTGTTTTAATATTATTATTATTATTATTATTATTACTATTATTATTATAAAAAGAAATTAAATTTAAAACTGTAAGTTAATAAATTTATCACTACCTAAAAACCAAAATGAAGAAAAGTAAACGAAGTTGCATTTAACTTTGACGTGATTAAAACCATAAATCTAAAAAACAAAACACAATTAACTACATGCGAACAAACACAGGGATACAACCGAAACGCGAACTTCTGAGCACAGTATGATACGGCAACCGAAGCAAGTGGCACTGCAGCTGTGGCTGATCTAACAGGCGAACGTATCCCTTCCTATAAAAATTAATACATTCTAAAGATTTTTACCACTAATTGTAGTAAATATGTCATGTATTCACGGTAATATTTTACTAATGTAATTGTTGTTATGAAAAATTGTGTTAATAAGGATTTAAAACAGTTTCATCATAAAAAAACGGGGGGGGGGCGTATTTACCAGGAAAGCTCCTTAAGGCCCTGTACTTTATTCTTAACCTTGGACGCGCTTTTTTATAGCTGCATGAAGGCTGACTGAATTGGAAAGAATCCGGCAACCGTAGCCTAATGAACTTAATTTGGCTGCACTGAGATACCCAGAAATTTTCTTACAATGACATCATTCAATTGCATATTGTTCATTTTCATTGCCGCATACGTGTTTGAAATGTAAAAGTGCATTCAATTACAATTTATTAATTCGTTTACTATTAATATGTTACTAAGAAACTAATTTGAAATACCTGAAATCATACTACTTATTTTTTTCTTTTTGCAAAATGCAGACGGAATTTTGTACACTTCCTAATCCGTTTTCAGTAGACATTGATACAGTACCTACTGATTTCTAATTAAAATTAATCAATCTCAGATGTGATAGCTAGGAGATCGATTCTGACGTGCAAAATACCCCCCCCCCCCTCCCGTGGACACGGTTTCGATGTTTGTTCATAATACCATTTGTTCAGCAAATACCATAATCTGGAATTCGGTTCACTAACGTTTGCGAACAATTATTGCTTTTTTATCCGAGTAGAGTAAGAACAAACAACGGAAATGGTCCAGCGCTTAGAGGTTGTTACGGCTGGGACGTTGCCCCGCTGGTGGGAGATACCTAGTTGAGGAAAATATCGCTAGCCGACTTGCCGAGATCGCCACCTCCCTCGATAAAACATACACTGCATTTACGGGAACAATGACTTAAGCAGTTGACGCACCCGGAAACAATCAAACAATCAGTCGAACTGCCGCAATGATTACCTGTCAAATTTCTTCGCTTGCCCGCCGGAGCTACTCGTATGATCTTGAACGGTGTTTCATGCCGGGGCAAGGGCAGGGATACGACCGCTCGTGTTGGCAAAACCATGTCCGCCTCTGGCTTACGGAGACAACAGGAGCATCCCGCCACATTTTTGTGTGAATCCTTCCACTTAATTTTGTGAGCCACCAAATTCTGAAGTTGCGAGCCGCCACTTTTACTTATTTCTTAAAACCAGTGGCGGCACGTGATCATGCCATTAGCGTGTGCGACGTCTCTCTTCTCTCATCCTTCCTCCCCCTCACACTCACACACACACACACACACACACACACACTCGCATTTCTTTTCTCAACATGTGCTTTGACTTCTCTTGGCAAGGACCCCTCCGAAATATTAACTATTATCTGTTCGCCATAAGAAAAAACCTGGTGTAAACAAACTGAAGAAATCTTTGCGCCGCACTTTGCTTCTTATTGGACACCTCCTAGCGCTCTACTTTCGAAGACGCAAGTAGCATACCCCACCAATTCAAATGGAATAAGAGCTGTCATGCAAATGTCATGATCTCGCATCTACTTTACTTACGATCAGTCTGCTTCAAGAAGTTGTTGTTAATAACCGGATATCGATTATTTGTATAAATTGATTGGCCTAAAATTCGGGAATTCTTGATTACAATTCTCAAGCCGCAACAATTGCACAAGCGTTGGTGTTTCGTTTCTGCACTTTTGCCCGTTTGATGCCAGGAATTTACTTTAGATCGAACTACGCTGACTACAATGTTTTCGTATGCTTCAATCACAGGTTTCTTCCCATTTCTTTTCTTCTCTGGTGTTTGTAGTTGTCCCTTGTCAGTGAGCTCTTTCCGGAGTTAATACACACGAATATTCCAGTGAACACTGCGATTTGCTTCACCGGTAACGACGGATTCATATGCAATAACGAATTGAAAACGTTCAGAACGATGCGCTTTTCTCCACTCAAAAGTAATTTTCCACACTTGTGTTTAATTATTGAAGGGCCAGCCACACTCTGAGACATTCTGAAACGAATTGAATAGCAGAGCCTTGCAGGACGATCGGCGGCGCGGCGCGGCGCCACGGTCCCACGAGCCGCGTCTCCGCGCCTGACCTACGACGATCAGCACGTTCACGAACTAACTGTCAGAGGCTTATAATCTTACCGCAAAGCAACACAGTCAGTTCACAATGGTCTCCTTTCTCGAAACCGTTGCAATAGTTTTGACGCTAATTTAACGAACGATGGAAGATGAATTAGTTCTTACACAGAGAACTATTTACTTTAGCTTCAGGATCCCTACAACAGCAGAGCTCACACTGCAAACCAATGAGAATCATCCTAATACACCTGCATTTGTTTGCATCAGGATTTTTCTTAGGGTGAACGGATAATAGAGTCGGATTACCGCGTATGTACTCAGCACGTTCCGGAACCGTTTTTCCTAGGGTGTTAAAAGAGTTTTATTGTACACGTTGATTCAAAACTGTTTATTCGCATTTTTGCTATAGAGTTTTTTCCCATAAGCTCGCTGTACAAATATAAGGCTAGAAGTGCAAGTTACCGAATACTCAAAACAATCTAGATAATTCACCGACTTCACTGTGTGACGAAGTCAATTCAACGCTGTTTCTTTTCAGCAATTTTGTCTTCACGCTTGACAGAAAAACGAACATTCTAACTTAGGTTTTTCGAAACGCATTAACAAAGTAACCAACTACATACGTGTACAAAATACATTTGGGTTTTCATTAATTCAAAATGGATTCGAACTCACTTCAAAATATAAGAAAATGTGCACATAATATTAAATTCTTATGAATGAAACACTGCACAGCAATGCGTTCGCGTTTCGCGCTCTACCGAAAACTGTTTTATTGGCAGGGATGAGAGCTCTTTTCAGTGTAGAGATATCTCACACTTCCTTCGTTCAATGACAAACTCGCTTCACCTACTACCAACGCTGGCTTTCACGAAGGGCACTGACGGGGGGCTGTCAATCACTGCTCCCGGACGGCGAGTATTTTGAAATTCCATGTTTTGAAAACTCTGAGAGGAGTTGTATTTCCCTCTTGTTTAGAGATGTTTAAGAGAAAATGCACTGAATTAATTTAGGTGTGCACATGCGAACGTGCGAATAGGCACGAACCGCCACTGCTTTAAACCTGGTTTCGTTCTTTCTTTCTTTTTTCTCAGATGGGGAGAGGGTGGGATAAAAAGGGTACCCCCCGTTAAGATGGTAAAAAGTTCCCTAAAGCCAAATAGTATATGAGTAGTAACACTATAATTCTAACATAAAAATATTATTTTTCATAGGTTTTTTAGCCCCCAACTCCCCACCACAATCCTCAAATCTAAAAAAATGTGTTTTTTTAATTTTATTTTTTTTGTCCATATCAAACCAACTTATCTGAATGGAAAAAAAATTCTCAACATAAAAAAATATTTTTTTCTAAAAGTTTACATTTTTTTCATAATTTTTTGGCGCCAGATTCAAACAAAAAAAAATGTTTTAAAAAAATAAAATTAAAAAAAAATTTTTAAGTGAGATTAAATAGCGGAACAGGCGCGAAAAAAATATCAAAAATTCCTCGCGGAACGGCGGATTTTCCCTATTTTTTTCAGATTTTTACGATCACTGGGCTAGAAGTTACAAAATGTTAATCAATATTTCAACCCTTTTTTCATTTTAAATATGTTTTGATCATAACTAAAACAATTTTTATACACAATTTGTTATAAACAGTTGTTATAAGCATGACAGAAAATATAATTTTTCAATCATTTTAATTTTGCAATTTTTCAATACTTATATTTTTACATATTTTTACCGCTTATTGAGTTATGAAGATATTCAATAGATAATAATATGATTAAAGGAAGTAATGAATAATCCTTTTGTCGAGTGAACATTTGTGTATTAATCATGTGGTGTTCAGTTTACAAATCGTGATTGTATAAAAAATATATATTTACATTTCGTTAAGATTCAACCTCAATCCTCATCGCTGTCTTCGTCGATTACCGCATTCTCTTCATCAAAATCAAAAAGACTTGTCAAGATTTCCGCCGGTCTTACTATTTTCTGACTGTTTCTATTAACTGACGTCCCAGGAATTGCAAATATTGTTTACTGGGTCGTACCAACTGAAACAATCTGTATCATATTTGGCAGAAATGTTGGAAGACGACGATACCCTTCTTTTGAGTTACTTAAAAGTAAATCCAGAAATTATACGATTTGAAGTTCATTCTAGACATATCAACCGGAAGAATTATAAATGTTATATACATTATGTGCCTGATCGTAATGACATTTCTGGTATCCAGCGGTATGCTTGTTCATGTGCTAACGGTAGAAGAACAGTTGGGTGTTGTTCACACGTCGCAGCGATGATTTTTTATTTATCGTATGCCCGATACCAGTCGAAAATAGTAAGACCGGCGGAAATCTTGACAAGTCTTTTTGATTTTGATGAAGAGAATGCGGTAATCGACGAAGACAGCGATGAGGATTGAGGTTGAATCTTAACGAAATGTAAATATATATTTTTTATACAATCACGATTTGTAAACTGAACACCACATGATTAATACACAAATGTTCACTCGACAAAAGGATTATTCATTACTTCCTTTAATCATATTATTATCTATTGAATATCTTCATAACTCAATAAGCGGTAAAAATATGTAAAAATATAAGTATTGAAAAATTGCAAAATTAAAATGATTGAAAAATTATATTTTCTGTCATGCTTATAACAACTGTTTATAACAAATTGTGTATAAAAGTTGTTTTAGTTATGATCAAAACATATTTAAAATGAAAAAAGGGTTGAAATATTGATTAACATTTTGTAACTTCTAGCCCAGTGATCGGAAAAATCTGAAAAAAATAGGGAAAATCCGCCGTTCCGCGAGGAATTTTTGATATTTTTTTCGCGCCTGTTCCGCTATTTAATCTTACTTAAAAAATTATTTTTTTAATTTTATTTTTTTAAAACATTTTTTTTGTTTGAATCTGGCGCCAAAAAATTATGAAAAAAATGTAAACTTTTAGAAAAAAATATTTTTTTATGTTGAGAATTTTTTTCCATTCAGATAAGTTGGTTTGATATGGACAAAAAAAATAAAATTAAAAAAACACATTTTTTTAGATTTGAGGATTCTGGTGGGGAGTTGGGGGCTAAAAAACCTATGAAAAATAATATTTTTATGTTAGAATTATAGTGTTACTACTCATATACTATTTGGCTTTAGGGAACTTTTTACCATCTTAACGGGGGGTACCCTTTCGGTATTACAGAAACAAGTATATATTGTAATAACTTGAATTCAATACAGTACATTATAAGTACTGTAAGCTGGGCGTACTAAGAATGGCACAGACCCTTAGATTGTTTTTTTGAGTTACTTTGACGAACATCTTCTGCCGACTGTTCTGAACCACGTCGTTCGGTAATTTTTGAGTTTAATTTTTGATTTAAAGTTCCTTAGAATAAAAACTGGGAATTGTGCAGAAATTATTCTTTTCTTTTGATTTAAATGTCCCAAATATATTTTTTGCTATTCTTTAGTTTTGGACGCTAAATATTTTTATTTTGTAAAATTTATTTTTAATGTTTAATGTGCAAATTTGTATTTACATAATTTTAATGCTGTAGTTGTTTTTTTTCTCAGCCGTAAGAATGTAAGAAAAGGTATTACAACCAAGTGTCGGAAAGCGGCGAAATTTCTACATCAAAAACCTTATTGTCGGGCCTGGTGAAGAAAAAAGTGGATAAACCATGTTCCTATATAGTACATTATTTTTCTAACACGTGGTGTAGCCAAAATCCATGTTTTGTGGGTCCTTGATACCGAAAAATCGATTGACGGCAAAACGTCTGTCTGTCCGTCTGTCAACTAAACCCTTCAGCCGATTTTTTCCAAAATTGATATTCCTCGATGGATCTGAACGAACACAAGGCTTTGGGAATTTCAAAAGGATATTTTTATTTTTGAGGGTACTTTTAAGGGAGCCTCCACATTTTCAAAATTTTCTCAAAAATGGCTTTATATATTTTGATTCTACTTCGTCCTCGGATAGCGTAAAGAAGGCTTAAGAGAATAGTGCACATCTCATGTTCCTTGAAAGCCCTAATGTTTAGAAAATTGCTAAAATGGAGATGGGGGCGCTCTTCCTACAACTATAGAAGAAGAGATTGAAGATAGAGATTTTTCCCCTTAACGAAATCTGTTCTTTAAAGACAGATCTTGAAATAAGGACATGTTAAATTTTTCTAAAATATGAGTAGTTTTCATGTAATTTTGCGCGTAATATAGGCAATTTTTAATTTTTTAAACCTTTTTTTTAAAAAAAGGCTCCAAATATGTTTTAAATTTTTTCTCCTTGTATGTGTCAAGGGATGGTAAAGAATATGACACTACTTTTCCATTTTCAGTGAACACTCCCTATTTTCGAAAATTACCAAAAGTTAACATTTCAAAACCACAAACTTAAAGATAGATTTTTGCCTTAGACAAAGTCTATTATAAAAAATCAGCTCTTTAAAGAAGGTTAGGTACATTTTTTAAAAGAGTAGATTTCATGTAATTTGTGCTTTAAATTAATGCAATTTATACATTTTTGTTTTTTCATAATTGCTCCAGATATTTTCTTTAAATTTTTATCCACATATAGAAGAAGATATGTTTAAAAGAATTGTGGTGGTCTCATTTTTGTTGATCTCTCTAAATGTTCGTAAATTGCAAATTCAGAAATATTATGAGAAAGTATGTGCTCTTGGAGCCCCACTAGTTTGTTTTGTGCATACTCCCATGCATTCTTGAAATCCATTAGTTTCATTTTACCAGAATTCGCTTTGATTCCTCAAGCTTGAGCTTTTGCTGTAAGGAGATCAACTTAACTTGTTTTAATGTCTTAAACGAGTTCTTAAATTATGTATCTATTTCAATTGATTTCCAACAATGGTTATTTTAAGAATTGTTTGTTTTTACTTCATATCATTTTCAATTTCACCTAACTCAGCAAAATGTACTGAACAAGAATAGTTTTTATTTTGTAAATATCCAAATATAAAATATTGTGTGGGAAGGGGGAAAAAAGTGAATTGATTTTAATGTGTTGTGGTTAATTTAAGAGTTAAGTGATCTTTTGTGAAAAATAAAATAGCACTCTTTAAAGGCAAATTATCACCTGCTAATTAACATGTTTCCATGTTCTCTTATTTGATGAGTATTGATTTTCCGAGAAAATATATTTTGTAGAGTTATTTGATTTAAACTCTAATTTTAAAATCTATTCTGATAATTAGTACGAAGCATTAGTGATTGAAATAGGTCAATTTCCAGTTTTCGACCTGATTTTTTAGCACTTCAGTTTGATATGTCTGCCCTACAACACCTGAACTATTGCAGGTACAGGTAGGCTCTTGTTACCATAAACTTGATTTGATATAAAACCATTGAATATTATATATTTGCACTGAACCATCTTGAGAGCTACTTTAAATGTACCTACATTTCTCTTTAAATTATTAATTAGACACAAATATAATTACTCTTTATATGAATACACTTTAATTTTGTTTTAACTGACAAAAATATTGTGAATAAATGATTTTTCTGCACATTGTATGCAAGTGTTTCATTGCACGAGATGCAAATATGTAGAATCAATTATGTTCATTTATACTATATAGGCTTGTTGTGAATATCTTTAAATTTAGAACTTGTTTTTAAATATGAAACTAGAATAACAAAAAGCAGGAAACCATGCATTCATTGAACCAATGAACTGATGCATGTCTATTTCTATCATTTCTTGATTGTTCCTTGTGACATGTCACCTCTTATCACTTGGTGATGCAAGTTGTAGGAAGCAAATAGAATGATGCTAAAATCCAATTACATGACTTATTTCATTGAACAGATGTCAACACTGAATTCAGTTCAATTCAAGAAAATTCAGAACATATTTGAATAAAAATGGATATATGAGAACAATTTGCATATCAAGCTAAATATTTACACTAGTAAAACTAACTGAAGTAAGCAGCATTGCTGGGATATTTACGTTAACCATAATCATCTTAGTACAGAAAAAAGGAATGAATTCCATCAGCAGTGTAAAATGGAGATAAATTTATTTCTCTACGGCCAGTCAGTAATATACGTACTCCTGCTGTATATTTAATTGACGAAAGTCATCGATAACATATCCCGTGGATTCCAATTCGGAGACCACGGCCTGTCAACCAACAACATTCCTAGAATTTTCGGAATTCATGGGCAGAACTGCATTCTCTTTGCAAATAGCAATACTGTTTTTAAATAACAATTGCAGTGCACAGAAGGACCAAAAAGACAAAGAGTGACAAGTGAGACAAAAGAAGGATGAAGGGACAATGAAGGACAAGGAAAGAAGGATGAAGAGGGCAAGGGGACAAAATGGTGAAAGGGGGACAAATTAAACAATGAGGCAAAATGGGGTAAGGGGACAAACTGGAACAAGTGGACAAAATGGTACAAAGGGCAAATATGACATGGAGGCAAAATCAGACATGGGAGAAGATGAACTTCAGGACAATAGGACAAAATGTGCCAAAGGGCACACAGACAAATGGAACATGGGAAGGAAATGGAAGGAAAAGGACAAGGCCAAGTGGAACATATTTATCCAAAGATTTATGAATAATGGTAAAATCTGAACTTGAGAGTCTGTTAAAAAATTTTTAATGAACTTGAGCATTTACTTGACAGTTGCTATAGACATGCTCTTACAGCATTGGATGGTGTGTTGCTAAGGAGCTAAGCGTGTGTTTGCTGACGTAAATAACAAAAAATTTGTTCAAAATCTATTCTGAAAATTTGAAGGTCAAGCTAATCTTTTCACCCCTACACCACATACCTTTTTTTTTGGACTGAATAAATCTAAATCTAAAGGTCGTAGAGAAAGTATAGTCTTCTACAAGGGCATAATGGCTATTATTCAATCGTAGAAATTCCAACACTCACTCCTACGTTGCTCATGTCGTAAACATCAAATCATGAATAATAGTTTATATTATGCACTCGTTGCAGAATTTACTATTAATAATAGAGTCACATATACAATTACAATCGTGTATGACGAGTCATGCCTTGGGTGGAGAGAGCGAAGTTACATTACTGTTCAGGAGCAAACAAGGGGCCATCTCAGCATTTGCTAAAAAAGGACCAGGGAAACTAAACAAAACCTGATTGAGATGTGGTCATTGGCCTAGAAATACAATACTTGTTACAGTTAGATTAAGATATTATACAGTAGATAAATTATCTGCCAATAATTAACATTTCAAAATGTTATTTTAATGCTACTACTTATAATAATAATAATTACATTAATAATACATATCAATTATGTTTGCAACTACATCAAATTTAATAATAGTAGTACATTCTATATTTATGGTGAGGAGGCAAGTTTTGACCAGTTTTTTTCTTCTTCTATTCTCCTTCTGTTTCACAGGATGCAATATGCAGTTCTTTTTTCTTTGCTTCAGCTTGAATCAGTTTACATGAAACAGAAAGTCTAATGGGATAAGAAATTCTTATTTATTTATATTTTGTGAGGGAAATGTTGTAATTTGAAAATTCCTTTACACTGTAGAACATGTTGTTAAGCAGGAAAGCTTTCAATTTACTTTTAAATGTATGAATTGTGTTTATGTCTTTGATATCATTGCCTAGTTTGTTGTAAAGTGGGCTTCTATTAGGGTACTTTTTTGATAAAGTGTAGTTTCAGAGTGGGGAACGTGTAGGTTATCCTTTTGACGGATGTTGTAATTGTGTACATCAGAATTTAAAGTAAAAGTGTCTTTGTTTTCCATGAGAATTTTCTTTGTGAAGACCACTATTTCAAATATGTACATGCATGGTAGAGGAAGAATCCTTAGTTTATTAAACATGGGTTTGCAAAACTCCAGCTTATGAGTGCTGGTCATTGTTCGCAATATTCTTTTTTGGATAATAAATGTGCGAGTGCTTTCAGGGGCATTTCCCCAGAATATTATTCCATATTTTAGGTGTGAGTGCACATTTGCAAAATACATTGTTTGAAGTGTCTCGATGTTGGAGCTTGACCTGTGGGTGTATGGTGCATAGCAAGATTTGCTGAGCTTCTTGTTGAGATTTGAGATGTGAGTGTTCCATTTTAGGTTTTCTTGAATTGTTAGTCCGAGGAAGGTAGTTTCATGAGATATCGTTACAGGGTTATTGTTTATGACCAAATGCTGTGAGAGTTTTTCTTTAGATCGAGGATTCATGAAATTTAGAGAGACTGTCTTGTTGGTGTTTATGATGAGTTTGTTGTCTTGAAACCATTTTACTAGTGCTTGCAAAGTTTTGTGGGTTTCTTTTTCTAATGATTGTTGTGTTTTTGCTTTGATGATGTTTGTGTCATCTGCAAACAAAATTATTTTGTTGTTCCTTAAAGCCAAAGGCATGTCATTTATGTATATAAGGAATAGTGTTGGCCCAAGGATGGATCCTTGCAGGACTCCACAATTTATTATTTGAGGACAGGAGTAGTATGAGGAGATTTTGTTTTCTTTAGTGTGTTGGAGGGCAACTATTTGGCTACGGTTTGATAAATATGATTTGATCCATTGGCCTGCAATGCCTCGAATCCCAAGCATTTCTAGTTTTCTTAAAAGTATATGATGGTCAATGATGTCAAAGGCTTGTGACAAATCTAAGAAAAGGCCAAAGGGAATTTCCTTCCGATTTAGTGCAACAAGTATGTCATTTAAAAAGGAGAAGATGGCTGAGTCTGTGGATCTATTACTCCTGAAGCCATGTTGTGCATTTGTAAGGACATTATTTATTACAACCCTTCCACTCTCACTCCCGTGACCATGGTGTTCCCGTCCCGCCAGCATCGCTGAGATGCAACCCGTAAGACCATCACGCATTGCGAATTGCCAAAAATTTTAAAAAAAATTTTAATAAGAAGAGGAGAGAGGGAGGGAGGGAGATAAATATTTTTTTACCACTTTCGAAGATGAATTTAAAAAAAATTAAAAAACTCTTCATAGCCTTCATTCGAAGTAATAGGAACCCTCATACGCTTTTCTTGTTTGTAGTTTCGGTAGTTTTGCCCCTATTGATATGCCATATAGTCACTTTTTTCTATTATATGTAGACTCTAAGAATGTCTCACATTAGAATATTACCATTGATTGCTTTCTGAGTTTGTTGTTAAATGTTTCTTCTAATTGTTACATTATTATTATTATTATTATTATTATTATTATTATTATTATTATTATAAAATTTGTAATGAATTATCATACTGAAAAAACGAAATAAATTGTTTTATTGCAGTATATTTTGTAATAACATAAAGTCAAAAATGATATATGATTAAAAACTCAATGTTATAGGAAAAAATAAATGTGGTAAAATCCTGCTTCAACAGACAGAATATTTCATTTTTTCAGATTTTTCAGTAACAGGATATAATTTCATCATTGTCATCTCTTTTATACAGAAATAACAATGTTGCATTGTCTTGTCTCTACCTCTATTTTCACTCCCCGGGTAGTCGCAGGAAACCAGTGCCACCTGTGGAACACCGAATGTCACTTACACTTAAAGGTAAATTCTAGGAAGACGAGATTCATAGGGTGGTGCCACACCCCTTCGTGCAATACCATGCATTTGTCTCTTACTGCCCTCTCCGACTTCCAGACTAAGAATATTACTACCTTCTTTCCATATTACAAATTACCAGAAAATGTACACAACTAAAAGTGTAGAGCAAAAGAATGCTCACAGAGTGGAAAGGGGAGAAGGTAAGAGAAGTGTGGAATAGGTGTGATGAAGCAGCCACTGCAGAGAGACATTTTGAATGCTACTACATTTTGAAGGTACTATGGCATTTACAGATCTGCAAGAAGTTACTAGGCTCTATGTGAAGTTGTACTTCAGAACAAATCCTGTGAGTAAGCTTCAAAAAGAAGGAGTATTTTTAAATATGCCTGTCATTAGTTCAATATTTCTTCTAAATTTGTTGAGTCCTTTGTTTTATTTAAATAGTCACTTGCAATCTGCAGCACACATTCATTAATATCATGTTCACCATACCATTTGTACCACATCCAACAATACCATTCACATATTAATGAATGTGTGCTGCAAATTGCAAGTGACTGTTTAAATATAAAAAGGGACTGAACAAATCAAGACAAAATATTCAATAAGACAGCTGTATGATTTGTACAATTATACAGTTTTGACGATCAGGAAATGTTAGTTGAAAATGTTTTTGTTCATTTATTATGTGGAGCTATTGTGTAACTAGTGTCTTGAAGCAGAAAAAAACTGCTCAACTATTGAACAACATTTTTATAATTCTAAAGCAATTAGATTTTTCAAAAATGTAACAAAAACAAAGAAACCTACTTTTAAGTAATATTTCTTTGGATATCACAGTTGATACCGGACAGTTGACACAATTGATACCAGTTTAAAGTTTTGTTCTTTTCTAGAGAATGTAAGTAAAATTGTTGCCATGAAACATTGGGGTGTTCCATTTCCCAGTTTACATAATCATTAAGAAAATATTTGTTCACTGACAGGATATCTGTTTCTTATCAAATAAAATTTGTAAAAAAATTCCAAATTTAGCTATTTTAAATTCTGAATACCAGGACATGGAATTTGTTGCTCAGTAATATGTGTTTAAAATCTCCATTATCTGAAATTAATTCTTCCACAATTGTTTTCTATGTCACCTCCATTAATTGACACTTTCTGTGGAAATGACTGATTTTCCCAAGACATAAATACTCCCTCTTAAGAAATCACTTGTATGCAACCTGCGGTGTCATAGATTAACATATTTGTACATTAACGTATATTTGCCATTCACAACTTTATGATTTTGCAATTCAGTTTCATCCTGTGTTGAGCCGCGTTGTGAGATTATTTACGAGAAAGTATCAGTATAATTGGTGTGCAGGGTGAAGATAAACAAAATGAAATACGTTGTTTATCTTCACCATTCGTGACAATTGTACCGTATAAATGTTTGTTAATTACTATGAGATCGTAAAATTGTTGTGAAGGCAAGGTTAATGCCATAGTTCAGTTGATAGGGCATCTGTGAATATCTGAGGATCCTGGGCTTAGATCCCAGTTGGATAAAAATTTTGTACTTTGTAACAATTCTTGTTCAGAGAGATTATATCTCGTATTGCTTATGGAATGATGATTTCCATTTCAAATAATGGATGATTTTCATGCATTCTCTGAAATTTCTTCAGGATGTGAATTGCAGCTTCATGTTAAGTTTACTTATGGGAAGAAAGTATTTACACATTGATGTAATAATGAACAAAAGTAATACTCAGTGTTAGCAAGTGGCAGAGAAGTGAATCACAGCTGAAGATATTGTTGCAAATGTACATTAGTATTTTAACTACAAAAATAAAATGTTTATAGAATTTCTTTATTTTCTCTAGATCTTGAGTTAATTTCAACAAGATATTTCAAAGCCATGTAGGTGCTATGGTTCTCTTTCAATTTCATCCCATTATATACATATAGAGAGAAAACGTAGTTAATTTTTTACTTTCTGAATTCATTTTGTAAAATAAATTTGTATTTAAGTCACTTTCAAAATAGCAATCTACTATTGTGAGTAGAAAGGGATAAAATGGGGCAGCAAATGTAACAAAAATTTTGACTACAATTGTTAAAATATGGATTATTTGGAATTTTAATATTCTGTTATGTAATGGTGAAAATTTAGTGGTACAGAAATTTTTATGGAAATAATTCCATATATTCAGACGTTCTTTTCTGGAATAATATAATGCTTTTTATTTTGTATACAAATATGATAATACTTAATTTTGAACATTAAATATAATAATTTTGACAAGAAAACAATTTTGTAAACAATTATACATGATTGTTGAACTATTTGAAAACATTGCCTATGCTTTGTGAAAGCCTTTGTAGATGCTGGAACAAAAAAATGTACACAATGATGAAAACACTTATTTTATACTTTAAGGTATGGTTTTCCTTGTCACCTGTAAAATAAAGTCTGAAGGAACTATGTAATCGGTACATAATATAAGGTTTGTACAATCTTCAGTGTTGTATGGTAAAATCAACTAATATAAGTCAATGTGATTCACACATATATTAATTATGAAATTTTATGTTTTGCAAAAATGATTAACAACAACAATATTAACAACAACAACAACAACAGTGATAATGTTGCAATAGCCAACCATGAATTTCTGCTTTTAGCTAAAACTGATCTCACCATTCAACACATGCATATATAGCCACACATATGTACATACATGCATGCACACATTTGTGTGGACATCTCTAACGAATTTGAGAAACAGATAAAAACACCATACAGTGTGTTCAGGGAACAAACTTATTTATTTTGTTGATAAATAATGCAGTACTATTTTCTGAACATTTAAACTTAAAAAATAAATACAAAGTAGCTGAGATATTAAAAGAATTCTGATAGTCTTGAAGTTGATGAAAATTAAAATATATATGAGGCCTTATTCTCAATTTAACTGAGGACTAACTGGCTTTAAATCAATAACACTAATACATTAATGCTATCTGCATCTTTGCATACCTTCTTGAGTGCTAATTATATGCATTAAAACCTATGCCTATGAGTTCTTCAGAAGTTAAAATAATGTCTCTACTGCTGCAAAACACTAAGAAAACTATTTTAAAATTAGAGCTTTTCATTGGCTTAGAGTGGTAATTATTGGTCTTACCATTCATTAGCAATGAATATAATTTTAGCTTATACAGACTTTTACCAAGAAACTTATGAAAGCTTAAACACATGAGTTTCTACTATATGTGAATTGATATTGTAAAATTAATTGATGCATAATTTTATGTCTAGAATTAGCTATTCATTGAACTCACAGGAACATCTGAATTGATGCTTAAAACACTGAATTCGTAAAGCTCACAGAAAATACAATGCCAATAATTATTTATTAGTGGTAACATAATTAACAATAACCATCAGCCCTTTTATCATTCTCTGTAGAAAAACAAAATGGTAACTTAGGTCGTGGCTCTCTTCTGGTATACTTCTGTATCTCGCCCTCTGGCCAAATTGGACAAAAAATACTGACTGATAATCCCAACAAATTTATTATGGATTTGTTGAGCACTTGCATCAAGTATTGCCACATGATATGTTTTTCTGTTTAACTATTTTTCATGTTACAACAGAATTGTATATATATATAACACTCAGTTGGCTATGAACCATTTTTTGAAGGAACTGTACAAAATATTACATGATGGTTCATTCAACTTTACAAAAATATTACACAATGATAATAATCCAATATATTTTAGTATTTTTATGTGAGACACTATCATAAGTAGTGCAATTGAAGAGCTTTCTGCAAACACCATAGGATGTTAAAGACTTACTTAAGAAATGTTCAAATTACATATGAGGAATTCATGAATATGAAGCAGCATCTTGTTTTTGTGACAGACCTATATACGTTTTTTTGAGTTGTGACTTTCTCCCTACCTAGAAAATGGATTGCAAGTTAAATTCAAAAACCAATGAAACTACAGTTAATTTCCATTCTTTCCCTTGCAGTATTATTAGCTCTGCCTTGAGACCACTTACGACAATGTCCCTTGGCATTCCTGTGAGACATGTGTACAATCCATTGTACCTTCCTACAAACCTCATCAAATCTGCAAATATATTATAAAGGTAGTACCTCTGTAGTTCAGGGATAGGTTGTCATTATCTACCCTTTTAGCAACAATTTGAAAATTAATTTTAGTAGAAAAACAAAAAACAAAGTTTGCATTGGAATAATAGTAATAATAATAATAATAATTATTATTATAATAATTAAAAATAGGACAAAAGTACCAAAGAAAATACCAAAGCAATATGAGATATGGAACAAATAAATGCATGCTATGGAATCCACTTAAGACATTCTTGCTTAAGGCATTCGTTTCAAGCTGTTCATTGATATACATAATTTGTAATTGCTTAACCTAACAATGGAAATACTTAGGTCCCTAGAAAAAATGTCACAAGCAGATTTCAATGCAATACAGTTGGATACTATTGAAGAATATGTGTTTTAGTTCTTTAATATAATTCCAGTTGTGCCTTTCAAAGGAGATGGCTACAAAGAAATTTAATTTAAAAACATACTAGACATCAATTATGAACAGACCAATAGAAATGCTTTCATAAGGTAATTTGATACAAATATTACAATAGCCATTGAGTAGAAAAAAAGTCTGGCTGGGATGGTTTGCCAAATTTTTCAGAGTGGTTGGTTATAACATTTGTGACTATTAAAGAAAAACATACTATTAATGTTTCTGTATATGATTTATGGTTGTATATATATATGTATATTTGGCAAATTTATGGGAAAATTTGTAATAGCTACTGCATTAATTGCAGCTACTGTTCATTTCATAACGAGCAGTGAAATTCTTCGAATGTGTACATTCGGCACTTTTAGAAACTAGATTAACACTCTTTATAAGGATCACTCACTTTGTAATAACAATGAGCACTTTTGGTAAAAAATATCAGCAATACAGTTGCATCTATTTCAACAGTAACATCACATTTTCTGAAATGAAAGATGCTAATACTCTAAGTGTTAGATATTCTACTATGCAACCCCTCAAAAAGGAATTAAATTAACAATTTTATACAGAACAAAAGTGTCTTTCTCTACAAGAATCATGAGTAAATTAATTATATAATTTACAAGTAAAAAATTTATCAGTCAGGTATTTTCTTGACGATCGGTCTGACTATAGATGATCACTCGCTATCGTTTAAATAGGGTGAACAGATATCAATTTTCTGGGCCAGTCTCAGATTTAAGAAGTGTCCTGTAGTATTAAAAAATATATTACCATGTTTTACGCTCATGTACATATGGAACAACGTACAAATTATGTGATCTAAAATACATACATAAGTTTCATTTCATGCAGGAACAGTTCGATTGAGAATATTTGATCCAACAATTTGAAGGAATGAATACTGGGTATATGAGAAAGTAATGTTCAACTTTAAAATTCAACATAAAAATATCTGTGTTGAGTTCTCAGAAAATAGTTTATTTCCCAAACACATTAAATTATGCGATAAAAATTTAGAAGTTTTCTAAAAAGATTAAAGTTAAATAGCTAATTAACAAAATTTGTTTTGATATTAATAGCTGTTGACTTTAATGCTGTTCAAATAAAATATTAATATAGTCTATAACTTTTCATGAATGGTGATTATTTCACTCAAACATTGTATAATAATTGTGTAAAATGACAATAGTTCTAATGATTGAGAATGAAGGGGAACTGAATGATGTATCACAATATTTCATGTCTTCAGGAAGTCCAGTTGTAACCATATATCTACCAACAGGAAGCCTTAGAAATCATTATTACATATTGAAGAATAGTTTCCAAAATTTAAAAATGAATTGATTATAAATGCATACTTTCTTTAACAAATTTTTATTGCCTTGACAAATTCTATTGAAAGAGTTCAAGATTCCTTTCATTGTATTTTTAAGGCATCCTGTGGAAATATTTTAAGAAATAAACTGCACCATCAAAACAACTCCTATGTTTCGGGAGAATGCACAGAATTATAATGATACACATTCAGAAATAAATTATGGAACATGAGTTTGTGTTTTAGGAATAAAATTTTGTCAAATAATATTTTTGTAACATGCTTCTCATGATCATTTGAAAGATTTCAGCTGTTACAAGCTCACTTAAAATACCACAAACAATTTTTTGATAAAATATTTTTGTATCTGAGTGAACATTTCATAATATTTTTTTTCTTGACAATCATACAGCAAAACCATATAATCCAATCATCACTGTTACAATGGAAATGTACCCACACATACATATAAAAATGCATACACATATATTATGTCATACAAACATTCATTGCTTCTCTTGATTATACTATCTATTCACATATTGCTTGCTCTATTTTTGGCATAATTCTTTACTCTGTTACTTTACCAAGTCTGTTTGAGTCCCCACTAATAAATTTGATTTTTTTTTCTTTTTTTTGTGAGGGCATTTCCTCATCATGAAAACATTATGTTCAGTTATTTATTAACTAAGATAATAAGTAATACAAATGCATGATTCATGCATTGTGACATTTTCTATAATAATAGATTCATAATCATAATGTCATTTAATGAAGTTAACATAAACAAATAACTATGAGCATAACATTAGAAAAGATGATTATGGACATCAGAAAAAGATAATAGATTTTGCTCAATTTCTCTTATTAATAATATTAATAACTCAATGTATGACTGCTGTATAGTTGATTGGTAGAGTAGAATGAGTTGGTTAATATTTTGATCACTTCTTGGCAACCATCAAAACAAAGAATGTGATGATGAGTGATTTCTAGATACGTAAATTACAGAGCAGATTTATTTCTGTAGGGAAATATATTTTTACTAAACTTTTCTTGGATATTTATGTATTCTAACTTGTTTTGCATCTGTAAATTGAATAACATTTACAAAAAAGTATCATTGTTATCATTTTCCAAAATAATTCTGAATTAAACAGAAATAAATTATATGATACAATGAAATGCTTTATTGAAGTATACTATGACAGATTGATTTTGGGAAGGTGTAGCCTACAGAAAATTTAATAATTACTTGTACCTTCTACACTTTTCCAACTAATGTTTTCATTACAAGGAAACTGCCTTTTGTGTCTCCTCTTTGGAGGGAAGATAGTAGGAAGTATTTCATTTTTTTAATACGGTGTGGCAATTTGATCACAATATGAAAGAAAACATCTGTGCTAAGTTTTGTATAGAGTTTTATCATGTTTCATTTAAATGTCTGGATTAAAAAAAAAGATTTACTATTATTGTAAGGGCTTTCATGAAGAATTTAATTTCTTTTCTTGGTGGAACAATTTCAATTATTGTACATAAGACTTACCTTTGAGCCATATTTCTCATATATTCTGTATTTGAGTGAAATCAGTCTACAGGTTCATGAGTTATTTATTTGGCCCCATGTAACCCAGTCCTCAAGTCAAAAATGCTCCAGATTTTTATTTTCAGAATCTGGCCACCCTATTCATATTACATTTGAAAACATACATTCCTTCATGCACTCATGTTTTGACTGGAATTTACATCAGCATTTCAATGTGATAGAAACTCCTTCCACATGGAATTTACATTTCATGCAGGTTATTATCTTACATATATCCAGACCATGCAACTTAATTAAAATACAGATTATCAGAAAATGAATCCATATTTTAATTAATAAACCATTTTTAATAATGTATAGATAGCACATATATATTTTTCTTCTTCGTAGTATAAAATATTGATGAAACATCTTATATATATATATTTATAACATATTTAATAAACAATTCCTCTTTCTCATGAAATCAGTTTGGATATACTACAAAAGAAGAGAAATGCTGATGTAAATAATTTAAATTATGTATTGGCTGAAGATGTTTAATTCTTAATCCAAATGCATTGAATCCACAATGCACACATGAAATTATGTGCAGTTGTATCTATAGTCAGAAATTAATTCTATTACAAGACTGGGTATTTTAAATAAATATACCCCAAACACAGCAAGAAACAGTAATGAGCTCATTACAATCACAATTGCGAAGTTCAAAGTTAACTGTTGTATGAAAAAGCCACTTCTGAATGTTATAATAAACATTTGCCTGTTTGAAAATAGCTATGAACAAATATAGAACCTTCTCAACAAGAACTATTCCTAATTAATGGTCCTGCCATTCATATTATATATATATATTTATTTATATATATCTCTTCTTTACATTTAGGCCTATTTTACTGTCCTAATTGTGTAAACTAATAAAATACTCTATTACACCACACATACTGTGACGTAGACTGGGTGTAAAAACGCAATTTTATTGAGCACCCTAATTTAAAGCTATATTTTTTAAATTTCTAATATTGCACGAACGCTAGCTTTCCACTTGGACGTGTGTCTCTCACACTTGCTATAAACAAAAACAATGTGATGAGAAGATGATTCTCTGGATCCATGTCATTCTTGAGCACCAGAAAAATACTTTTTTAGCAAAAATTTAGTGCCCCATTTCATATGCCGCACTTTATTGGATTAAATGTTTACACTTGTTTCATCCAAACACATTTAGAAGATTTATTTACCAACACAATAAGTAATAATCTTCACTCACACATATGGTCTTCATTAATGTTGTCATTGGAAAGCTGTATCCTTATGGAAGGTGTCGGACTTATGAAACATGGGCCGACTGGTGCGGTTCATTGCTAGCTCCTGAGAAGCAAAGCTATTTTCAGACTTTGGTCGTGGCAGATTCAACCTGTGAAGTGTCTTACCCAATTCATGCAGGTTTTTGCCCAGCTCATGAATACTTTTATCACTGGACTGATTATCCATTGATTCCTCAGAGGTATTCACATGCTCTGCCTGCTCTGCTAACGCATTAACTACTGCATTAATTGTTTTGCTTTCACTCCCCATGTCTTCTTCTCGATGTGACACAAGGTTTGGATTTTTTCCAATTTTGTTCAGTCTGCAAAATACATTAAATATCGCATCATTTGTTTAAAATAACAACAATAATTCATGTACTTCTTAAATAAAAAGTATTAAATGTATTGTAACATCTATATAGTAACATGGTTGTACTTGGTAATAGTAAAAAAAAATTATTTCTGCTAGTTTAAAATAGTAGGTATGAAATACATACCTTTCAGCTGCCACACTTTCCATTGTGCGACGCATGAGGGGATACTGATCTAGGACAACATTGAAATGTTCCACTGAGAGTGAAAACAAATTACAGTATGTCTCTGCCCGCACACTTGCTACTCTTCGGGCATTTGTTAACAAACAGATTTCGCCAAAGTATGACCCATCACTGAGGCTTGTTGCTACTTCACCATTGGCCATTACAATATCAACTATGCCCTCTTGAATAAAATACATTTTGGTGCCAATGGTGCCTTCTTTGATGATGATGTCTCCTACAAATGTGATTTTAAGGCAATATATGTAAATGTATATGTTTTATAAATATACCTTTCTAATACAACTTAATGTATTAGGAAGGTACATTTACATTATAAAATTAAAATATATTTACTTAATGTATTAAGCTATCTGAATGTAACACTATATTTTCAAATACAAGAGGACTAGTTTCAAATGTAGCAAATTCTTTTTCTCTCCCTCTCTTTTCTTTCTTTCAGAAATTAAATTATTATCACAAGAATAATCTTGATATTGAAATCTATCTATCTACTATTCCAAGTTTCTTAAAACTTCACAAAAATATGATATTTTTTATAAAAAAAATTGAAATCAATATCAAAATCCAGTTCTCTCCAAAACTTGGTTAGCAAAGTATGCATACTCCTAAAACACCTATTAAAAACAAAATGGTATCCTCACAAATTACAGTTGCACTGTTACTGTAATATTATAATTTGCCAATATGAACATTGTAAATCCCATGTAACTTCGGAAAGTGATTTTAGTATTCGCACAGTAACGGCAATAATGAATGTCATCTCATAGAAGATAACTGAAAATGTTGACGTTACATAGTGTCAGAATCAACAAACTTCATATCTTGTAAGATCACATGCAAAAATGTCAAAGCCATTACATCAAACTTCACAATCTCCTATTTCAAATGCCAATTATATGATCCTAATGTGGTTTACTGCAAAACTATAAAAGGAATTATGAACTTATTCAAAAAAATAGTCATTGAAACAAATAATAAATCATTGAACTCGAAGAGAAACTGGTCCCAAAATTTGGGGTTTCTGTAGCATAATCCAGAACTGGGAGGGTTTGAAACTAGCCCCATCATATTGATGTAAATGTTTCGAAATAACCAAGGGTTTCAAATGCAAAATAATGTAAGTAAATATGTAATTTGAAGTACCTACTGAATTATTTTATCTGTTACTCTTACCTGGCTGGAAGACTTCATAACGGAGCTTTGTGACAACATCAGACACAAAATTTGTGTCTGCATTTGCAAAGAATGGCACTGAGGCCACTAATGAACGACAGTTGTAATTTATAACATCCTAGTGAAAAGCAAATAGATTAATTGTGTTTCATGTTAAATCTCATTATTTTTACTTTCTTGTATATGGAGTATACAGAAAGTGTGTAATGCTGCAAAAAATCAATGTCAAAATTGGACAGAAATATGTTTTCAGGGTTGCTGATACAAAAAAGGGGTGTTTTTCAAAACTTGTCTGTTTGTGAACATAAGGGCCTAAGCCAAAAACAGGATTTTCATCAAAACAGACATTCCCTGGTCAATCTCGGTGATATTAAGTGTTGATTAATTCCCTGTTTAATTTGAAAAGAATCTTTTAATTCTTAGGGGGTACTTTACATAAATTCCTTAGGACATATTTAAAATTTTCTCAATATGTTCTCATTTAATGGGAGTTAATGACAATTAGTTTTTAACCCTTACTTCAGTGCCAGCTTATCATTAGTGATAATAGATTGTTGTTTTAGATCTTTTGAGAGAAAAGCCAGGTTCCTCATGACTGGCACATTAAAATATTTCAATCTCAGCACCGTGACAAATTGGGGGCCCCAGGGCAATAGTTGATAATGGGGCCCCCTCTTTTTTGCTTCACCTAACCTAACCAATTTTTTTCTAGGCATTGTTGATATTTTCTTAATATTTAAAGTAACTTTATACCCTTTAAAAGGGAAGGATGAACACCTTTTTTTGAGTTCATCAAAAGATTTTGATGACCATGGGGCAGGGGATAGAATATAAAAAGGTGGTAAATCAATATATTTTGGAAAATATTGTCAAAGTACAAGCCATGTAATCCATCTAAACGATGTCATTTTGCTGTAGAATGATTTTATTTTGCATAAAGATGTTTATTACAGAGTAAAAGGTAATTGTTTTTATTATACATAACCACTGCCTTGTAAATTATATTTATGATTTTTTTTTTAGTAGTACCATCTTTACCATACCGTAGCATCTTTAATCGTATTTATCTATTTAACTCAAAATTTCCAATTTTTGAAACCAATTTTTCCTTGTGTACCAACAATATCTTACAAAATTTGAATTTCAAAATACTATATTTGCCCAAAGTTGATTCAATCGCAGGAGTGGGCATGCATGCAAACAGCAACCAAGAACAGCAGACATTTTGAGAGAACTCAGTTTTGTTGAACCTGAGTATCAAATAAGTAGAAAATTCTAGTTCTTATATGTACTAGATTACTTCCTCTAACATGCTGAATTATCAGAATCCATTTTTTGTGGATCCTTTATACCGAACAAATGGTGCTACAACAACATGTACTGTCTATGATTATTTGTAGTGGCTAAGCAATATTATAGGGCCTAACACCATATGAACCTGTAAAACTGTTTCCAACCAGCCAAAATTTTGTATCTGAAATGAAAATCAAACTCTACTCCCCAGAGTTAATACATTAGGCATGTTATCCCTTCACCACCAACTGCGCAGCAAAACACAATCTTCCTGATGCTTAAAAAAAAGTTGATTATTTGCATTTGCAACTATAAAAAATTCAGAGACTTTTATTTACATTATATCAAGATCTGTTTTAAAAACAGATTTCATTAAGGAAACAAGCTATCAAAAATATTGTATTTACAATGTTACTTTTTGTTTCCATTTATCTACAACTGTTTAGGCATAAAATGGAACCTACCCCAGTTTTTAATCATTATTGGCTCTACACAAGAAAAAAATTAAAGCCAAAAGTAGGGACCATTTAGAGAATTTTTTTAGTTTGCATTAACTTCACGCAAAAAGTATGACCTACTCAAAAAATTGTACATGATCGTTAAAAATCTATTTGTTTGAAGAGACTTCATGGAAGAGAAAATCTCTATCATCAATATTGTACTTTTGCAAAGTTAATTTTTTACAATTTTCAAAAATACAGAGTTCACAGAAATGAGATCAGCACCACTTTCTACACCATTTTTTGCTACATACGACAAAAAAAAAAAAAAAAAAAAAAAAAAAAAAAAAAAAAAAAAAAAAATTAGAACTGTTTTTGAGAAAATAACTGTTTAAAATTAAAAAATCGCCAGCTTCACCTAAAAACTACTAGTGTTTTCGAAAAATTGAATTTATCTGTTCTTGATGAACATATTTCACAAAGGAAAAAATTATCTTCATTATTGTAGATAGACACTGAAAACATTTTGAGCTTTCGCAGTTTTGGAAATTTTCGGGAGTCAACAAAAATGCGACCTCCGCCATTAGAGGACAAAATGAACGAAAAAAAAAATAGGAACCATTTTTGAGAAAATTTTGAAAATGTTGAGACTAAATTTAAAGATTTTTTGATAAATGAAATCTGTTCTAAAATATCAGTTTTTTAAAAAAAGATCATGTACATTAAATAAAGAGTAGTTTAACGTCTCTTTGTAAATTTTCGAAATTTGCAAATTCGAATTTTCCGCCCTTTATTTGCTGGAGTATTTCACGAGACATCAGATTACAGTACATATTGAAATAGATATTTTAATGATCGGTTAGTGTGAAAATATCTGAATTATAGGAATCTTAATGTTATAGGCAGTCAGTTTAGGGTCCAGCACAAAACGGGATATGCATATTAAAAATCATTTAAAACAATGGAACAACGCTTTCCATGGGGCACGACATATTTGCGGTGTACGACGTTTCTTGAACTATTGCGTTCACTTCATCAAGTACATTATAATCTTCTTATGATTTAAAAACCACATAGGGATCCACACGTATACGTATTGCAACGAGCCAGAACTCCGCAGTTTGAAAATCTGAAAATTCCTTGTTGGAAGGTTTTATGGCTGTATGAAACGCAGTTTTAATTGTTGAATTTAGGTTGATGTTATTAGGTTTAAACGGATTAGTTTTCGAACTTATGTTAGACTTTTTGTAATGAGTTTTTCAAGTGATAACTGAAATGTGTTAATATGAACAGAAATTGCGGTGTTATAATACTACTTAACCGTTATTAAGTGCGAGAAAGTACGTGTTGTAACACCACTAGTTGGATGTGTAAGTTCCAACTCTGTTAGCAATATAATAAAGACAATTTGGTAGTTTGCTTATCAATGCCAATACGTTTTCTACAAATCAGGAGCGAAAATTTATAATTTTCTAATGTTGCTAACCTCGCTTGGTTATTTGCTCATCTTACTTCATACGTAATAAAGAGAAAGTATGTGTCGCAAATCAAATATTTTTCAACAGAAAATGTGGTATATTGGGTTTTGGTTACGAAACTAAAGATGCTACATCACATACTTTCTCGTATTATTTCTAACTTTTGTAATTTTGGACAATATCAGAGAGTCTATCGGAGCATAAATATAAAGGAAAACGTGGGAGGCGATATTGTGAAGAAGAATTTTGAATAAATTTCAGTAATTTCACACAAAAATTACGCAAAATCTTAGTTTTAAAAAAAATTACATTATCTTCTATTAATGATCTAGTAGTTTAGAACAGATTTTTTGTAAGAAATCAATGTCGTAGTTTTGGAATGTTAATTTTTACAATTTTCGAAATTACAGAAAGCTTAAAGGCGCCCGCACCAGTTTTTTACCGTCGTTTGATACATACGAGGATAAAATTTACGAAAAACATTGGAGCCGTTTTTTAGAAATAAATTGTTTAAAAATGCATATATTTCACGTAAAATTATGCGAAAACAACTCATATTTTCAAAAAATTTTATACAACCTTATTTAAAAATCTATTTTTGAACAACAGATTTCATTAAGAAAAAAAAATATTGTAATTCTAGAAAGGCGAAAAAGCCGAAAAATCTCGCGAACTTTTCAAATTTTCGAAAAATTAAGATTTTTAACGAAAATTAAACCTGCGCCACTTTTAAAAAGTCCTTTACGCTACCCGAGGAAAAGGTTTTAGTTAAAATTTTGGAGCGTTTTTCTAGAAAACGTAGAACTACTTTCAAATATCAAATTATTCTTTTCGAACTGTCATCTATATCGGTCTAGTTCATCGGTCAAGTTCGGTCAAGTTCATCTATATCGGTCAAGTTCATCTATATCGGTCGGGGAATATCAGTTTTGGAGAAAATCGAACGAATTAGGCGCTGACGTTGACTATATATTTATTTACATTAATTAATAGTATCGAGTCTTTAAAAATGTTATTAAAATACTGTTATTGCAGTAATTGCGAAAACTTGTTAAAATATTCAATAGGTGTTATTCATGAGTATTTTATTTGTTTTAGATCAACGTGCACCATTTTTGGTGTTGTAAACCACTAGAAGTTTCTAATTGTATAGAAACAGTTATATAGCAGATAATACTATTTTAGTTATCACTTAAACTTATGTATAGATTTTAATAGTTTAATGACACCTGGCAATGTGTTGTAAAATAACAAATATGTATTACATGTGTTTCTCAGATAGAGAGATTTTAATACTGACACCTGATGAACATGATTTCTACGTCATGTGCCCCAATAATATTTATCTCTATTGCACAAAAATATATTTATTTATTTATTTAACGTCAAAAATTAAAAACTGTCAGTGGCGTACTATGGGGAGAAGTATATACTGTTTTCTTAAAATCTAGGATATGTACCCTAACATTTACAAGTTGAATTATGAATGTATGTGGAATCCACTGTTTCCATTTGTTCCTCCTGTTCCCACCCTACAGTAAGTTTTGACAAAATTTTGATTCTTAAATGAATTGGTAATATGCAAGCAGGCAATGGTAATATTTTAAGTTCAATGTAGAAAGGCTTGTTGGAATTGCTAAGAACCACTGATTATTCCCACAATTGAGGCGCTCACGATAATAACCGAAGATCCCAACTGACCAACCGACCTCGCATTTTCAGTTAGAAGTTGGCCGGTAAACGTCGGTATATGGAAAAATCCTCAAATTCAACCTTCAAAAGTTTGTCTGGAATAAAAATAAACGTGAACGACAAAAGAAAGAAATTTTTTTCTTCTTCTCAAAACGAACTTCGGTTTTGCCATTATTATTTTGAGAGCCTCAATTTTTACTGTAATCTAAAATTCTGGGAACTATTGGGTGTGTTTCCTCAGAATATTGTCATATATCAGACGGGAAAGTGTTACATTCAAACACTCAGGCGGGAATCTTCCATTTCAAATAAACAATTGTACATAAGGACGATGTGCCATTGACTAATGTTAAGATAACAAAATATTGGGGTCTCTCAATTCAAACTTCAAATGGAATATCCATATAAATTAATTGAACACACAATTAAGTTCATTATGTTTCATGTTCAGAATTATTTGAAATTCAATTAGAATTCATAGTGCTTGTTGTGTATTTAGCAAATATTCATTAGCACCTGAGATACGGCATAATATTTGTATTTTCAGAAAACACATTCCACAGCTCCCAGACTTAGATTACAGAAAACAATTGTACGAATAAATTAGCAAATCCCAGCCATTTGATTCGTGTAGCAAACCTCAATTTATTAAGTTAGGAAGTCTATCATTGCCTTGCCTCATAATTTACGAATCAGTGATTTTTGTAGAAAATTACATTTTACAACATGACATTGAACAATTAAAATCGATACAGTTTGAAGTGTGAAGTAAAATATTTTCTGTTGCATAACACTTTCTATACAATTAGAGACCATATCGGACACCAAAAAGGAAAATAAAACTGATTATAACTATGATATTTAATGTATTAATTACCATTTCGACTGTATAATTCTAAAACTAATTCTAATATGTCTGTAACATGTATGGTACCTGAGCACCTTGGTAAGTGACCCCCATCTCGAACTGGTTTTTCATTCAGTTTCCTCAATACCTTGAGCAAATGCGGAGATGGTCCCCTTGTTTTGCTTCTGGACATAAATGTAGTTTCATTACATGTGCACCTTTTCTTGAGTTGTGGGGAATGTAGTTATCATAGGCGTGCGTTGCTTAAAAGAAGAGGCCCTCTTTTCTGGGCCCCTTTTTTTCTTCCACTGGGCCCCCTTTTCTATATCCCAGGAAAGAATTTAAAGAAAATAGTTGAAGCTTTTAAACAGTAATAGTTTAAAAATGCCTAAATTTTTCGCAAAATTGCGTAAAAACTATTCTCGGAAAATTGAATATGATCTTATTTGAAGATCTCTCTCCGAAGAACAATTTTATTAACGAACTAGTGGTGCTACAACAGCATATACGTTCTCGAACTACTTCTAACTTCATCAATTTTTAAAAGCTCAGGGACTTCAACAAAAATTAGACCGGTGCCATTTTTAATCTTTCTTTGCACTGGCCATACAAAAAAATTAAAAAATATGGAGCAGTTTTAACAATTCTTTTTACCAATTATATTAATTTCAAGTAGAAATTACGTGTAAACTACTCTTTTCAAAAATTGTATATGACCTTATTTAAAGATCTATTTTTATTTAAAGAACAGATTTTTTTTAATCCCTATCAATATTGTACTTTTGCGATGTTGATTTTTGCAAGTTTCGAAAATACAAAGAGTTCGCCGAAAATGGGACTTACTCCATTTTTAGACGTCTAATGCTTCCTTGGGAAAAAAAAACTTGTTGGAGTCGTTTTCGAGAAAGTAATTGTTAAAATTGGCTTAAAATTCATGGAAAATTACGAGAAAAGTACTCATATTACAGAAAATTGTACGTGACATCATTTCAATATCAGTCTTTGATGCTTTCATTAAAGAAAAAATCTATTCTTCATATTGTAGTTGTACGAAGATTAAATGTTTTGAACTTTAACAAATTTTCGAAATATTAGGGATTTTAACGAAAATGTGACGTGGGCCTTTCTTTTAAGCGTTTTTTTTCGCTATCCGAGATCAATGTTTAATAAAAAATTTGGATCCATTTTTGAGAAAACTGAAGATGTTGAGATTTAATGTAAACCGCAGAAAACTACCGATAAGAGAAGCCGGACGCTAGAATTCTCTTCCAGACAGGGGCTGAAGCCGACTTAGCTATGCAGTGAGTGTCGAAAATCCTGCCACCGTCGGGATTCGAACCCTAGGACCTGCCGGTCAGAGTTACTGCAGTGACGTTAATTGATACCTTGAGCCACCTAAGCCGTTTTTTTTTCACATTCTCCCTCTTAAGAAGAGAAAGTCATGTAATGCCGCGGGAAAAAAAGGCGAATTTTCGACAGAAAAACTCTTATTGCCGGGTCCTGGTAACGAAAAAGTGGATAAATTCAGTTGCTAAATTTAGGAAACATCCTCTAACACGTGATGTAGCCAGAATTCATATGGTGTGGGTCCTTGATACCGAAAAATCGTCTGTCCGTTGTGAACAACGATAGCGGTTAAAGCCGATTATCTCCAAAATTGATATTTCCATATTGATCTGGATATGTCGCGGCCACTTGAATTAGAAACCGATATGTGAAGCTGCTGGAACATTTTCAAAAAATGGCTCCATCGTTTTTGATTCAACTTTGTTGTTGGATAGTGTGAAGGACGTTTGATAAAATGGCGCAAGTCTAATGCTCGTTTAAAACCCTGATTTTTCTGTGGCACGAATCCGCCTGCAGCACGCATCTGTACACGGTACGAGAGAAAGATAATCCGTCCTAGCAGCTGACCACCTGGCACTGTTGTGAGCACCACAACTCCGTCATCATCCGACCTTCATGGTCATTGATTTCTGAACAGCCGCCGCGCAGCCTGCCCGCCTTTCTCACAACAGAGAGGAGCGTTCCAACGACGCGACCGCCGTATCAACGTATAGCTTCCTCTAATGGCGACCGTCCTTTCAAAAACTTCATAGAAATTGTAAGTAGGTATATTTTGTAATCACGAGTCGCGTCACAGTAACTTCAGTGAAGTGATTAGAAAATTAAGGAATGAACTAGAAGACTTCAAGAAAGAATCATCCTAATATATGATAATTGTAGTTTGTTTGTATGTAAAATTTCAGACCGTCAAGAAAATTGCAATGTAAATCCATTGTAATAGTAATTAGAGCATTTTAAGAATCAACTATGCGCTCCCTTCAAGACCCACGATGAAGGAATTTTGATTTTCATTCAATAGAGCATGTTGAGCACACCTAATTCCTAATTAACGGAAACTATTCAACGGAGCCGTCACCCCGAACATAGTCTCAACTTACTGGGAGCTAATCCCACCAAGATTTTCGACGCCGAATAATATATATGCGACGTCGTTACAATTTTTTTCGATTTTTACGATTTTCGACTACGTTACAATATATATATATATATATATATATATATATATATATATATATATATATATACATACATACATACATACATACATACAACATTCAAGAGCCACAGAAACTGGTACAGCCTGCGTACTGAAATAAAAATATCTGGAACCAATCAGAATACGGCGCTCCGGTCGGCAACGACAATAAAAGACAACTAAAGTCTGGCACAGTTGTTAGATCGGTTACTGCTGCTACAATAGCAGGGTATCACGATTTAAATGGGTTTGAACGTGGTGTTATAGTCGGCGCAAGAGAGATGGGGCATAGCATCTCCGAGGTCCCGAAAAATTTGGATTTTCCGGTACGACCGTTTCACGGGCGTACAATGAACATCGGGAATCCGGTAAAATATCAAACCTCCGGCATCGCTTTGGATGCAAAAACATTGTGCAACAACGGGTCCGACGACGAATGCGGAGAATCATTACGTGTGACAGAAGTGCAACCCTTCCGCAAATTGCCGCGGATTTCAATGCTGGGCCATCAATAAGTGTCAGCGTGCGAACCATTCAACGAGGCATTATCAATATGGGGTTCGGAGCCGAAGGCCCCAACGTGTACCCTTGATGGCAGCACGGCACAAAGCTTTACGCCTCGCCTAAGCTCGTCAACACCGACTTTGGACTGTTAATGACTGCAAACACTTTGACTGGTCTGACGAGTCTCGTTTCACATTGTTTCGAACTGATAGACGTGTATGAGTATGGCACGTCAACAGGGGCGTGTGCAGTTGGAGTGATATGGGACCACTGATACGTCTAGATCCCGACTCTGACAGGTGACATGTATGTAAACATCCTGTCTAATCACCTGCACCCATTCATGCCCATTGTGCATCCCAACGGACTTGGGCAATTCCAGCAGGACAATGCGTCAGCCCACACGTCCAGAATTGCTGCCAGCTTGCTGTCCAAGACGCTATACAATGCGAACAAAATATAGTTTCAATAAAGATGCTTCCAGTTATCAGCCAAGCGTTGGATGCTTTCAGATCATCATTTTCTTTATGAAGCTTTGTCTAGTTGTTCTTCTCGCAGTCTTGAGATTGGCGGGAGACGTTGCGTCCTAAGCACAGTTGCCAAAGTTTCGGCGGCCGTACTGGGTCCTTTCTCAGGACGAAATGCTACCAAAAAGTAGAGGTGTACAATTTAGCTTAAGACGCGTTACGCCATGAAGAAGGTTGCGGTATGGCCGAAACGTTGGCTTCCTGGGACACGGTATCACCTGAACAGTCAAGTATCAATTAACTCCGGCCGCGGAGCTAGGTAACCTTGTAGTTTGCAGCCTTGTAGCAAATTCAGAAGATCTGTCATCTATAGTTGTTAGTAATCGGGGATCTTATTCAATTTCTGAGGGCTCCAGGCATCTACATTCCCCTTACATTCATGGAGAATGGATGTTCATCTTGTATTCCAAAAACGTTTTCTCATGGACACTATTTGCCAGTGACATTTCTTTCAGAGATAATAATAATTATGATTATATTATAATTGACTCCTTATATTTGAAACGTATCTCTTAATTTTTGGGGATACTTAAATGAATCCCCTGCGACATTATCAACATTTATAAAAAATAGCTCCATTAAAAAAATTGCTCGACTAGTACATTTATAAAAACTGTCTAGGTCACTCGCCCATGGCAGTATTTAGCGACGTCATTTTGACACTTAATGCCGCAAATTTAGGTATATTAATTCCCATATTTTCTACTGAAGTAAAGAAATGATCCATTAAAATGTAATGGTCAGATTTCAAATTGTCGATTGAAGGGCTACTTGGAAAAAACAGCATTAATCCAAAAATTCATTCTGTGGGAAATGAGAAAAACTGTCCCCCTTCCTAACTCACCTTCCCAGCTCACATATTTTTCTTCGCTCGTTTTCTTTGGAATTAATGCGCATTAGACCGAGTCGATATTATCCTCTGATGCATAAAAGTTCACATTAGAAGATGGCATCATTTTCTCAATTTTGTACTACGCTGTTTTGTCGAAAAACCCTTCAATTGAGAGTAAAATAAAATATTTTAAATTGAAAGTATCTTAATTTTGTAATGGTGATTAGATAAGAGTGCAGTAAATGCATTAACTTCCTACGTTCATGTTAGGAGGTTTAATAGAAAAAGATTCTTATTTGTTGAAAGAATTGTCCGCCCGTATGCAATAATTGTTATCTTCTACTGAGCAAACCAAGTCTAGGAGCACCTGCTCTTGAGGTAATTTGGCAACCGCCTACATTTGCCGTCAGGCAGGACACGTGGTCCGGGCGTTTGTTAATCCAGCCGGAACTGCTTTCGTCTCTCTGGGCTGAGGCAGTGACCAGACCAGCCGATGCCCTTCGCTAAAACTGAACGGGAAGACGCTCTATGAACTCTAGTTTGGAAGGGAACCAAACGTATCCGACTTCAAGCACTTTGTTAGTGGGCTACTTAGGGGATTTGATCTGGATAGGATTGAGGTTGCAAGCTTGACCGAAGTTCCGATCAAGCAAGCCCTTTCAGGTGAAGACTCACATGAATGGTTATAGTGAGTCAAGTAAAATCCATACTCGAGAAGAATACCTACAAGGTGGTGCCTAGACCAAAAGAAGGAAACTATTAGAAGAGCGAGGGAGTGAGTGAGGAAGACCAAAGGATGGAAGACTTTTCTAGGCGAAGACTACAGTCTGGAGCGTTGCTAGGGGATAGAAATCAAGGTGGATGAGGAATCTATCTTCTTGAATCAGAAGACGTATATAGAAGACATCTTATGTCGATTCAACATGTTTGAGTGCCATCCTGTATCCACGCCCTTTGCGCCTGACTCAAACCTCACCAAGGCTGATGAGTGGGTTGAGTGACGGCGACAGACCACCCTATCGTGAGCTCGTGGGTCAACCCTGTTGTGAGCTCGTGGGCTGCCACCCGTATCTGTCTGTGGCTACACGCCTAGACATCGCCCATGCTGTGAGAGTGCTTGTTCAATGCAATGACTCATTAGGAAAATCCCACTGGCAAGCAGTAGAGGGTAATGTGATACCTAAAATGCACAGTGAACTTAAGGAATTAGGTATGGGGTAAGGGACTCTTCCACCGTTGGATATGTGGATGCTGACTACGCTGGGCCGATGGATGACAGGCTGTCATTCACCGGACATGTGTTCACCATACAAACAGACCCGTAACATGGGTCTCAAGGAAGCAAAGGACGGTTGCAATTTCCACTACAGAGGCACAATGCATGGCTCTGTGCAAGGCTGCCAAGGAGGACATACACCTTCGACGTTTCCTAGTACGTGTTCCAAGATTATGACATCAGTTGAGAGTCAACAGTACAACAGAGTGGATGCAAGGAGACAGAGATAGGAGTGGTCCTGTACTCAGTGTTACCACCCCCTAATTTGCAAATATGAAATGAATGAAAATTACAAAATAAAATGAATTGGAATTTATGAATTCTATTTTAATTAAATATATTTTTATGAGAAATAGATTTTTCAGTAATTACATCATGAATGTTCTCGGCCATTAAATCAAAATATGACATGAAATTACACAAAATTATGACTTAAGAGTAATGCATTATAGTGGTTTGCAATGGGACTTCACAATGCAAAACATATGATAAAGAGAGTTTCATTCTCTCAAAGATAGCCTCTCTTGTTAATTACCCAAGTCATTCTATATTAAATTATTGTTGTTTCCCGTCCATATTATTTTTTGTTGTTATTTTCAATGATTTATGAATTGTTGATGCATTTAAAAATAACTGTTTTATGTATAAAAATATCCATTTCAGTTATAAATATTATAATGTAGCAAAATGTGTGCATTAACAGATAAAATGTTTTACCTCCCGAAGTTTCTCTGATAATTCTCCTAATATTGCCTCTTCATCAAAGAATTTGCCTTGGTATCTGTGCTCAAAATATTCTGTAATTCTTTGGCGCATTTCTCTTGGTAACTTTCTATATGCCATGTATTCTTCAACTTGTTTGACCTTTAAAAGAGAAAAATACCCAAAAAATATTCTTCATTTAATTTTCATTGCAAAATTTTTAACACTTCAATATTAATGTAATAATGATAATAATTAAAAAATTTCTTATTACTATGCAGCAAGAAACATTGTCTATTCTAAAATGTCATACCTTTTCTCGGTACTGTCGACGTGATGAATCCAAACTCTGAATAAGATTCGTGGCATGACCCAAAAATAATGCATAACAAGTAGCACCACTTATCATGGACAGCATCGTAAGCCACATGTCTGTAAGGGATTGGGGTGGGAAGCGGCCGTAACCAATGCACAACATATGTGACATTGCTTTAAATAAAGCCCAAGAATACTGTTCCAACCAAAATGCTTCCTGTAGAAAAAAATATACATCAAAATTAACATATTCATTTCATTTTGGAGTTTTGAATTAAGGACATTTTATGTATCTGGGAAATTATATAGCATAAGAAGCAAAGCATTTTTTTTCAATTGCTTTGAATAAAGTTCTGTCATTTGCTTTACAATATTGATAAATACATTTTTTTAAATTAGGTGAGGCAGGTATTATTTATCAAAAATACACTTAGCACAGTATCAACCAAAAATGAAAATTGTGAGTAAATACTTAAGAGATAATTTCTAATTTTCAGATCTAAAATTAAATACATTTGTTTTAAAGAACATTGAAAAAACAAGAAAATAATTCTGTTGATAAAATGTGCAAATTTTTCTTACCAATTCTTTTCGTTTGTAAACATTGTACTGAAATGCTTATAAATGACACTTGGAATTAAAGAAGCAATTTGAATTATTGATTATTATAATAATCTATTTCCATCCATAATGTAACATTTATACTATATTACTATAAATTATGGATGTTGAATGCAAATTATTTGGTATGCATCTCAAAATTTCAAAAGGAACCTTTATATTTACATTATGTGCATATGTTTGAGGATTTATACAAGTTATAATGACCTATTTCTTATCACAAAATTCAAAAGTACCAGAGGAAGCTTTTTAGAATGCAAGAAATATGTAAGGGTCTAAGAGGTCAGAAAGTCATTCCTACATCTAATTCAAAGGTCAAGGTCTAGTGACAGTGAATCCTTTCTCCACAATCACCATTGATGATTTACAAACTTGCTGTAAGATACATAATTTAACTCCTCAATGATAGCACAGGATTCTCCTCAGATAGTTTATCAGAATGGATATTCTGTTTTAGAAGTATTATAAAATATTATTCTTTAAATACACTTTGAAGCCAGTTGTGTTACAAAAATGTATCCAAATTTTCATGTCTTTCATTTCAGGGAAGTCGCATGGCAATTTTTGGCAATCAGAATTTACTAGTTAGTTGTTGTCAATGGACATGCAATACAATTTCTACATCATTTGAATATGTATATGTTTAAATTTCTGTGTCTTTTACTACACATACTTTTGTTCATGTGTTTTCATATTAGTAATGGTGGTGATTGTGATGATGGTGGTAGTGACAGAGGTCGGTGAGTGTAGTGGAGGTAAAGTGGTAACTACGGTTTACAACAAACTGTAGTACATTTTAGATTTCTCGTGTGTGCATGGATGAACATCTGGGCATGTTAGTGTGCATGCCGTTTTACTCTTAGAAGAGCATAGAGCAAATAGGACATCTGGTTTTTTTGATAATAAGTATTGAATGGGACACATCATGTTCCCATCGTTGTTAATGTCTTGTAACTGAATTCCATTACCTTACATTTAGTGGACTCCTGTTACTGATCCTGATGCCGGTACACTCATAAATCATTGAATTATAATTTGTTTATAGATCTACTATCACATTCTTTCACATAAAGTTAAAGAAAATGAATATAGTATATAAATCCTCAAATAAATTATTTGTATTGTATATACTATTATCTGATTAATTTTTGCTATTTGTTCTGTTATCATTTCTTAGATAACAGCTCTATTATCTGTGACTGTCATTATAATTGAGTAATTTCAAAACCTTTGTTGAGTAATATTGACATTTTCATTATAAAAATAATTGACATTTTAGAGGCACACTTTGTGTGCTGATTTTATGAACAAACATTCTCATTAATAATCTCCATCAGTTGTACATTATTCATTATTTATGACAATTATGGAACTAATTGTTATGTAAGTTGATTTTCAGGTTAAATAAGAACTGGTATTAATAGTAAAATAAAGCTTTGTTGTATTAATTTGAACAAATGACAGAATGAATAAAGTCTTTTAATATAAAATATTTGTAATGAATTCTTATGTCATACATTTAGAACTCTTAGTTTATCACATTTATTATGTGAACTAAGAGTGTCATCAGTACCTGGAGTTCATTTATAGCAACCCATGAATTGGAGGGGAAACCCTGTAGCATGGGAACCAGAAACTGGAGGCAGCCTGACCAGTGTCCAATGAGCAACATCATGCAGATCAGGTTGAAGATCCGCATGAATACACTGGCCATATTGAGGAACTGAAATAAATCAAAAAAGAATATTTATTGCAACTTGAATAGATGTTAAAATGTCCTTTAATGTGTGTTAGTTGTAATATACTTATTAAGACAAATATGCATCATATGTAAATATCATTAAATACATGTATACATATGTGCATAAATGTATACAAACATGTATTATGGCTGTGAATGATAAAACATTAAATGTTAACATTATTTGTAAATTTGTAATTCTTATATAAATAATGTACAAAGATACATTATGTATACTCAGATCATGTGATATTTCCTGCAAAAAAATGTGATATAAACAAACAACAATATTCACTGAAAGAGTAAAATAAAATAAATGAATAATTTTACATTTGTTGATGTTAAATGGTGGAAAAATTACAATGCAGTGGAATTTGTTGAGTAACAATATTTAGCTATATTCTCGTTAGAAGGCATTGATTCACAATATCAACTCGATATGATAAAACAAATAATGAATGACATTCTTCAGTAAAAAGGGTCTTGGTAACATAATTTTATTTGTATAATACTGGAATGGTCTTTGTAATATATTGGGTAGGCTTCATTTTGAAATGTTAAAATAAAGATAAATAACTGTATCCTTTGTTTATTGCTTGTCTTTCCTAATATGTAACCTAGGTATGTATCTATATTGCTTATCTAAGAGTATTTACTTTGATGGAAAAATAACAACAAATATAATTGGAGTAAGTATATTCCATCTAAATCATAGCCTGAAAGGATAATAATAGTGCAATTTTTCTTTTGTCCAATTTTATAGGGCACCTTTTGGTATAAGTCCTCCAATTTGGAATTTTTACTCAATGTACTTATTAAATATCTAGTACATTTTTTCTGAAGAAAGGACCATCTTAACTAAGTATGAATTAATCATTTAATCATATGGAGAAAACACAAAGAATAAAATGAAAGTAAAGAGAAGAGAAATTGATGGAAAGATTAGACTATAGTTAACATGTTGATGTGATGGCATGCTATATGCAACTACAAAATTTGATGAAAATCATCAGAATATTATAACAGATGAAAATAATGATGCATGTAATTAAATTTTATATTTGTATACTAGTTAGTATACTTTGTTGAAGTTTCTTTGAAGTATACTAGGTTTGTAAAATATAAGTTCTAATTCTCTTTTCTGAATAACTAAGTAGTAATACTAATAAGAATAGTAGTAATTTAAAAAATACTTGAAGATCATAAAGTAATTTATCTACCTTAGCAGAAAAGAAATGGATGGTACAAAAAATAATTTTCAATATGATTCTCTGGCAGCTCAGTAAATTTTATCTTCTTTCCCTCTAAATACTTCTTCTTTGATAAAAAATTCTACCTGTTGATCATTAAACCAGGATGACAGTACTTTCACCTCTCAATTATTCATATTTTATAAAAAAAACGTTTTAGAATTTTCTTCAAAAATCAAAACAAAAATAATTCATTGGAGCCAGTCAAAATTGTAGAATATATTAGCTATTGAAATGATGAAACTAACATTTTATTGTATTTCTTCTTCTTCTCCACTTCAAGGATAGGTCTATGACCTGTTCCGGCTTCTAAGAATTCCATCTTTTTAGGGGTCTACCTGGATCTCCTATGCTTAAACACCTGCTTTGGAATGCGAGTCTCTTCCATTCTCCACATGTTGTAACCGTTCCTGTCTGTAACACTGTACCTTGTCATTGATTGCTTGAACATTTAATTCTTTTTGAATTTCCTCATTTCTGAGTTTATCTAGTCTGGTACATTTTTTTTACAGAACTCAAGAATTTCATTTCAGCAGACCGTAACGCCTGTCTTTCTCCCTCAGAGTCCAGCATTCACTTCAACAGAGATGGGCCAGTCATTACTTTAGAGTATCTCTCATTAGAGTATCTCTCATTACTTTAGAGTATCTCTCATTATCTCATTAGAGTATCTCTACATGTTTTATCTTAAAGAGTTCGCCAAATATATCCGCGTATATTCTGGTATTTATGAATTTTTTCATCTATATCCATTTCTGTGAGGAATATTATATTGTAGCCCAAATATTTAAAATGGCTAATTTGTTCCAGCATTGTATTTTCCAAAATTATTTTGGTGTGTATAGAATGCTTTCCCTTAAATGTCATTGTTTTTGAAATCTTTAGATTATATCCTTTGCAAGTTTGGTTTAATTGATGAATAGACCTTTGTACATCATCCTGACTTTCTTGGATTATAATTTCATCATCAGCAAATAGGAGTGTATTTAAGTACACTCCATTTTTAAGCTTAATTCTTAGGCTGATTTTGTTCTTCCATTCTCGAATGATATCATCCAAGTATATGTTAAACAATGTTGGGGAAAGGCTGCATCCTTGGTGAACTCCTTGGTTTGTTTTTATTTCTTTTGAATATTTTTCTTCTCTTCTTTCCATAATTTCCCATAAAGTAGAGCTTTTCAATTTATCAAAAGCCTTTTCATAATCAGTGAAAGCCAAATGGGTTTCTAGATTAAATTCCCTACGCTTTCCTATTAGTTGTCGGATGGTAAAAATATTATCTGTACAGGAGTATCCTTTTCTACAACCATTTTGTTCGTCTATAATTAAAATTTCAGATATTAACAAGTCTTTTATTTAAAAGTTTTGCATATATTTTATAGCATGTGGGTAGTAAACTAATCTCTCTATAGTTGCCACAGTCGCTTCTTTTCCCTTTTTTAAATAATGATATTACTTTTGCTTTTTGCTATTCTTCAGGGACACGGCATTGCTTCCAACATAAATTGAATAGGTGGAGGATTCTTAGTTTTAACAGCAAACTTCCATATTTAATTAGTTTGGCAATTATTTCATCAAGTCCCAGAGCTTTTCGATTTTTTAGTCCCATTATTGCTGTTTCTAATTCTTCTAAATCAATGTCATCTACCGAAGCTTGTACAGGCAATTCACATTGGATATGTTCATCTTCAGGCTTATACCATTAAATTTGATGTTCCCACTGACCTTCTTTTATAATTTTCAAATTAGCTGTGTCTTTTAATTCACTCTTGATATCCCTAAATACTTTATATGCTAGTTGTCTGCCATGAATGTCATTTTCTAATTCACTTATAAATCTTTCCCATGCTGATTGGTGAGCATGGGATTTCTTTGGCGATATTTCTTTTAGCTTTGTATACTCTCCATGTTTCATTGGTCTTCATGTGCAGATGCTTCATGTGTGCTACTCTTTTTTTGTGTTATGGCTTGTTCTATCTCTACGCTCCATATTTTCAGACCTTTTCATTTTCTAAATTGTATTTCATGAACAATTATCATCAGTGGTTAGTGATCTGGGCTTTCCCCAACACTTTACTACAAAGAAGCAATAAATGTAAGATTTCACTGCAGACATTTAATTTTGAATACAGGTTCTCTTTAATAAGTTAAAATCTTAAATTTCGAACAGGAAGTAATATTTGTTTTTAGTCAATTTCTTGAAATTTTCTTGAGGAAACTAAAGTTTCATGTCTAGATGCCTCATATTTTTTTAGAAGTTTCATGTTCATTTTTAGAAAGAAATAGTGGTTGCATTCTCAGAACACATTGAGCATTAGCTAGAACAAGTTAGCATTTTTTATATACCTGCTAGGACAACCACTTCAATTGCTCTTTACAGAAAGTTAATTTGATAAACAACTAATAGAGCTACAACAGAACATTCTTTCTTGCATGATTTGTAATGCCTACACAACATTAAAATACTACATGAACCAACAAAACTTTGCTGTTTCCAACCAGCAATTTTTTTTCCCTCTGGGATTTAAGGTTCTTAGAGTCAGCATGCAATTCATATTACCCTACACCACCAGCCTTGAAGCTAAACTCAACGTTCCTGAAGCTTTACAAAGTTGAAATTTGCATTTGCAATTTTCAAATATTTAAAGATTTATATTCTTTCATCATATATTTTCAAAGAACAGACTTCATTAAGGAAAAAAATCTCTACCATCAAAATTATAGTTTTTCATTGGTCATTTTCTTTTGCAATTTTTGAAAAAAACAGCAGTTTGCCAAAAATTGGATCATCACCAATTTTTGACCATCCTTTGCTACGTACAAGAAGAACATTTGAAGTCATTTTTGAGAAAATGATTGCTTAAAATTTGTATATATTTCACTCAAAATTATGCAAAAACTATTGATATTCTTGAGAAATTGTACATAATCTTATTTACAGATCTATCTTTGAAAAACAGCTTTCAGGAAAAAACTCTTTAACTTCAATATTACAGTTGTAAGAAGATGCCAAAAAGTTTGAATTTTTGAAAATTCAGAGATTTTAATGAAAATTAAACCTATGCTTGTTTTAAGCATTCTTTGCTCTCCCTGAGGAAACGTTTTAATAAAAAAAAATGGTTTTAAAGTTTTTTATTAAACTTTCTCTACAGATAGAGCAAAGGTCATTTAACGGAAGGATGCAGGACTCATTTTCATTAAAGTCTCTAAACTTTCAAAAAGTGCAAAAGTTCAAACATTTTTGGGCATCTTTCTACAACACTTTTGTTGATAGAGATATTTTCCTTAATAAAATCTGTTCTTCCAAAACAGACCTTGAAAGAAGAGAAAATGTAATTTTAAGCAAAATGTAGGCATTTTGCAAACAATTATTTTCTCAAAACAGCTACAATTTTTTTCTTTAAACTTTTCCTTAGATATAGCAAAGGGTACTTTAAAGCTTGGTGCAGGTCTCATTTTTGGCAAAATCACTCTAATTTTAAAGAACTGCAAAAAATAAACATTACAAAAGTACAATATTTTTGATAAAGATTTTTTCTTATATGGAATATGTTCTAAAAAATAGATCTTTGAATAAGATCATGAATTTTTTTTTTTGAAAAATGAGTAGTTTTCACACATATTTTCTTGAAATAAAAGCATATTTCATTCTCACTGTTGACTGAATTACTCTGAACTGAGCTATGAATAATAACTTTCAGACTTTCATCAACATGCTCATAATTTCTATTCATACAAAGGTAGACAAATTATTCAACACGTGAACATTTCATGAATAAACTAATAAATATTTGCATCATTTATAGTGCATTTTACAACTGCATTTCCCAAAACTTGTTTGGATTGAAAAATTGAATGGGCCTAAATATAAAAGGTGGTGAAACTGGTACGACAAGATGATCCGTAGCATCGCAATTCAAAATTATAAAATAGAACTAAAAAACTAGAAATTTCATAATATTGTCATTTCAGTATTGCATTAATTTTGTGTCCTACAACATAATTCAAATTAATATCTTTGCTCTAAATATATCTTGGTACTAAATGCAAATAAATTTTTAGGATAAATGTTTAGATTATATTTCAATTGCCTGATTTCCCAGAAAAAAAACTTATATCATATTTTAGAAAATATTTATTTGCCTAAAGAGAATTTTGAGACTTTTAACTACTTAAAAAATGATTGTTGTTTTATAGATTGGTATTAGTTGATATTGGAAACAAACATCCTTAGAGAATGCTAGATATTTTCTTTCCATATTGCAAATTTAAATGCATTTGGTACAAACGTTAAAGATATATGACCTAATTTTAGTGTTATCAGCACAGTCTCATTTACATACATATATATGCATATATGTTGATCACATAAACATATGTATGTATGTCTGAGCATATAAAGATTAAACGTAATCATATAACCTCCATTCTCTATAAATTCTCATGCTTACACACTTTCATACATATGTATATTGATAAATTTCTATTCAATCTTATATGTTTTTAGATGGTCAGATATATGCATGCTTCAATACATACACACAAACATGCACACAAACTCAACTACCATTCTTCTTGTCATATTTTTTGTAAACAATATTAAGTATACATATTGTGTCTAGTGATATAGCCAACAATTTTAGGTCATGATTTTTCACAGCATAAAACACTTTTAATTGTATAGAATAATCCGTCTAGCGACCTGTTGCAGTTATAAAACAAAAATGTAGTTAACAATATGGTAAGTAGTAGTGGTAGTAGTAGTGGTAGTAATATCTAATGCCCGGACATTTGGGTGATTTCCATTTGTCTTCTTGCTTCTCAATATAATTTGAAAAGTGATGTCAAAGGTTAATAATGTGTTTAAATGATTTTTTATGTGTAGTTACTCAGAGTAGACAATTAGCACTACATCATTAACATTAAAACATTTCAACATTTTTGCAAGGGCACTTTGCAAGATGCTGCTCATTCAGTAAATATAATATCAAAATCAAATATTTGAGAAAATTTATTAGAAACTTTATCAAATACATTTTGAGTTGCTATAATTTATTGTCATTCAATTCCACAATTTAATAATATGACTGTAGCAATTCACAATGTTTCATGCATCAAATGTAACAGTTCATTTAATGCAGTTTAATGAAAACAAACATATCAACTTTCAATGAAATAATTGAGATATAGAATACATCAGCATAAATTGAAAATTATGTATACTATGCCAATGTGTCTATGAACCTAGTTCTATTCCCTATTGCAAATATTTAATAACAACAAATTCTTCTAAATGTCTGATTTTTATTTTTTTGAAATTTTTGTAGTAATATTAACACAAAATTATTGGTAACTCATACTAAAATATTGACCAAAAATCTTTTCCATGTATTGCCCAACATGTTCAAAACTTTCCTTTTAATCTTTGTTTCAGAAACCTTGTACGTTTAGAAATCTTTGATACATTTGTACATAAGTACTGAAGCTATTTAGAGCATTTTACACAATTGTGAAGTCATTACAGAATAAATTTAACAAATTGTTATTTCTTTATGTATTATTGATAAAATTAAGTTGGAAATGGTTGGAATAGATTGATATTACTGCAGTGCCCTCATGAATTAAAAACTATAATTTCAAAGCCTACAAAGTTTCTGAAAGATCTATACAACCATCTTACCTTCTCTGTAACAGTAATGATTTAAAGGAAATAAGTACAAGCAAATTTTCTCTTTAAAGTTTTTTGAAGACTTGGTTGCTGTTGTGATTTTACTTAGTTGTCATATTACAGTGGTGCTAAAAGCAAATAGTCATTAGTCATTATTATGAAGGAAGTAGTAGTAGTAGTAGTAGTAGTAGTAGTAGTAGTAGTAGTAGTAGTAGTAGTAGTAGTAGTAGTAGCAGTACTAGCAGCTGCAGTGGTAGTAGTTGTTGTAATAGTAATAGTAGTGTAAGTAGTAGCAGCAGCATAAGTCTTAAAAGTAGTAGTAGTAGTAATTATTGTAATAACAATGGTAATAATGCCAGAAGTGATAATAATGATTGTAATATTGAAAGTACTTAAAGCAATGCCTCCTGCAATGATTATGGTGCAATGGTGTTAACAGTAATTGTGATTACTTGATGAATTTGCAGCTAATTTTCTAATTGACTTGATAGATTTGCAGCTAAGCAGCTAATTTTGTTGTTGTTAATGAACCATTTGAATGTTAACTGTATTAACAAAGTTCATATTTGAAATGAAAGAGAAATGTTGTTGGTTTCATAATTGAATCATTACTAATAGACCAGAAATTTTGTTTTTTATGATATTTAAAAGAATTGTAATTGTTGCAGCTTCCTGCCCAAGAATTCATGATTCTTCCACACAGATAAAGAAATTTGTATTGATTAGTTGTCATGCATAATATGTGCAGAACGAGTGAATACAAAATTCTAGTCACAAGATTTTTGCGACAAATGGCAAACAATTTACAGAATTATTTATGTCATATTTATTAAAGAATTAAAATTATTTAAAATAGCTGTATTGTCTGTATGTATTGTATGTTTAAATAGAATATTTAGACACTCTGAAAATGTACCAATAACATTCAGCATGTCAAGAAATTATATTTATGTTCTGAATATTCATTGTACTAAAATTTATTAGATTAGTTTTAGAATTTATATTGGTTATAGCCAGTCATGAAACTTTCTTTAGAACTGTAATTTTAATTTAATATTATTTTCAGAAAATTAATTTCATATTCTTAAAACTAGGCCATTGAAAGATATTTCTCAGTTAGTTGATCGGAGTTTTCATTTTATAAAATTATTGAGTGAAATTCAACAGGTAATTCTCTGAGTCTTTTATTACATCTTGTCATTAAATATTTAATAGGCACCACTGCACTGAGATTACATTTAAGGACACTAGCCTTGAAGGAGAATGGTGAACACATTTATTACATGTACATGTGTTATTAGTGACTTGTCTAATCTGACTGGAAAGAACTGCAGTTGGCATACTTCTTTACAGTACATTTTTGCGACATCACTTGCAGTGTTAGTAAAAGGTGATAGCAATAAAAGTGAGTACAAAAGCATTAGAAACACATCAGTAGCAGCAGCGGCAACAGCAGCAATAGTAGCGACAGGAGCAGCAGTAGCAACAATTGTAAACAGCAGCAAGAAGCAATCTCACATGAAATATGCAACAAGCTGATTCAAATATAATTTAAATGAATACATTAATCTATTTTACATTGTGTCATAGAATAAGCTAAATTGAATGCACGAAGCCGCTATGAAGGAATATGCTGTACTACAAACTGTTTGTGATGTAATAATATGAAATTAGCATGAGTGCAACAAGCAAACTTCAAAATATATGCAAATACTTCAGAATATAGTGCATAACTGTATTACAAAATTGAAATTCAATGCTAATCACTTGTTTATGATAGAAGTACGGAACTAACATAGGTACTTCTTATTCCTGAATTGAACAGTTCATGGAGATATTGTGAATCGACAATATATAAAGAAAAAGGTTAAGAAAATTTGCAGAGGTAAACTGGAAAGGTTTATGAAGCTAGAAGATACAGAAAAGAAAAAGAGAGAGAGGAGAGATGTAGTACATTTAAGGAAAGGCTTATTACTTGGCGAATGCTGCACATTCTCTTACATTAAAAGAAAACACAAAGATGTTATCAAGGGCTGCAGAGTAAGAAACTGCAGCCATGTTTAATGCGCAGAAATACCTGTGAGATCTATGTGTACGTATGTATTCAAGTACATAAAATAAATCTTCAGTTTTAATATTTTGCATTTTCTCAAGTTGATCAAGAATTTACAATTTTTGATACTTTTTAAAATTTCAGTTAGTCTTAAAAATATATATAATATTTAATTCCATTTAGCACAAAACTGATATACAAAAATTTATTCAGTTTCATATACCTACTTTCTGAATAAAACACATCCTTTCAACATTTCAAAAGCTATGTTTCATATCATCGCTAATTAAATATTTTTGTATCATGGTAGAATAAAATTCGATGATGATAATAATGATGCATTGAAAAAATCATGCGAATGAAATTTCTGTTATCACATTACCGTATAAAAAGTTCAAAGATGAAACAAATGCTTACTGTTTAATATATAATTAAATATATGGAGATGCATATTAAAATTTATACTAAACTACAAATGTACTTTAGAAAACTGAACAAGCATATTTATAAGTTGATGCAATTGAAGATACAAAGTGGTAAATTTCAAACCTTCAAGTTGATAAAAACGTGGATCAAAGAGAGGCTCTCAAAACCAAAAATGCACCCGTAGCTGTACGCCATAACAAACTGTTATGTGTTGCCTTAGGGTGGAGATACAGCACTTTTGGCCAAAGCCTGAAATCTAATGTTAGTTGTTAAACCCCTACAAGATAGTAAGTCATTTAATTGAAAATACGCATGTAATGCCTTAAGGATTAATATAAAAGCAATATATTTCATTGGAAATATACAAACACACAAACAGTTTTGGATATCTCTTCAAATTTTGAGAATGTTGTGGTTTGATTATTCACATTGTGTTCTAAAATAAAATAATAACGTAAAAGTTTACTTATACTTCAATATGGAAGAAGCATGTATTACATTAAGTGTTTATTTATATATACAAAAATATTAAACGCACACACTACATTCTGTGAGTATAATGTGTACACCCACCTTCCTAGAACTGAAGAGTAGATTAATTCCTCTGTTAAATTATTCTCTTTCCAACCATGAATCATGTATAGTTTTATAATTATACTCACCTACATCACCTTCCAAGAGAATGCTATTCCATTGTAAAGTAGACAACAAAGACCTCTTAAATACTACATGTAAATTAAAAGACATTGGCTCTTTAGAAATACAAAGCACTTTAAAACATGTTTAATAGATAATATTTTTGCAACAAAAACCAAGAACTGCAAAAATAATGTCAATGTTGAAAACTAGTTTTCAATGAGTCAGAGATAATTCTCAAATGATATTTAATTGTAATCCTGTCTTATTCTTAAAGTCATGTTTATTTCTTGCTTATTTGACTGATGTCTTAAAGTAGTATCACTAAAGTGTGGTTTTTCATTTTTTGACATTCTTTTTGCAGAAGTATTGATTTTCTAAGAAAAACAAGAAAATTATATTTCACAAATCTATACTGAATCTTTCAGATTTTGTGAAAAATTATTTTTCATATTGTTTTGTTTGTAAAATCATAGAATTAACAAATTGTTGTGAAGCCATAAATAGCTTACTTTACACATGATTTTGGTAGTATTTGTTGTGAATAATGATAATGACAATAAAAAATATTTTTTTTATAAAATCTTAAACACACCACATTTTTACAATAAACAAAATAAATCCATAGAGTATTTGTTGCTTTATTTTCCAAAATGATAAAAGCTGTTTTCCTGATATTAAGAAGAAATCGAAGATGACAAGAAATTTATTTTTCATGACGAAAAGAATTGGTTTTGCAGGTTAGTTAAATCAAAGTCAATTTAATTCACTAAAACATTTCATAAAATTCAATTATTTTTGTTGTATTTTGATATAATTAACAATACATACATATATGTTAAGTATAAGAATACATTATTTTAATGTTAATGTTTAAAAAATATTGAATAACATTACCTACATAGTGCAAGAAAATTGTCATGACTTTATATATACATACAAACACTGTGATAATTAGAATTAATAGAATAATTATTAAAACTATATTCATTATATTATTATTTTTATTATTCTATTATAGTTGTTAATGAAGTAATGGTACTACTAGTTTCGGAAGCCACAGCATTTCAAAGAATTTGAAACTGTTTTAGATACATGATAAATCCCAAAGGCCCCAGATTCCCTTATTTGTGCACATTAGGTAGTATAAACTAATATCATAACATGTTTATAATGATATAAATAAAGAATATATGATGATGATGAGGCCATTAGTATTTTCAAAAATTTAAATTTAATCCAAAAAGTTGAAATCCTAAATTATTTGATTTTAACGTTGGTTGAAATTACAGACATCTTTCAAGTCATTTATAGCAAAAAATTAACAAAAATGTTGACTTGTAGACACAAATATATGAAAAGTGCAGAAAAAAAACATTGAAAAGGCAGTTTTATTCAGAAGCATAGCACAAAAGTTTGTTACCAGTTCTAACTTATTATGTCCACTCACCTCCCCCTACTATTATATGAGAGGAAACATAACATTTTCAGCTATATAGATGAATCTTTGAAAGAAGGTATAGCTGTTTATGCTACATTTCAATGCTCATAGAGCCTTCTAACAACTTTGTTAGTATGAGTCCTTAACATAATCTTTCAAACAAAGATATTGATTAAAAACACATAAAGGTAATGCTCTCTTCTCAAAATATCTAATACAAGAACAAAATATAATTTTAGATTTTATAAATAACAATAAGATGTAAGTCAACCAATAACTTCTAAAAATACCAAAGCTTCTAGATTATTTGGTATTAATTAAATGACAGGACAATATTCAGTATAATAACATAAATAATTAATTATACTATATCTGCAATTTTCAGAATTAGCTTAAGAATGCTGTGTCTTTTCATTTATATAATTCTCATGTATATTTGTTTATTATTTATTTAATGTTATTGATTTCACTTATTTGAATTACAACAGATATAATTAACGTTTCTGAATGTTTTCTTTTATTTATCCTTCTAAAGATATACTTAAACAAGCATGTGATTTTGTAGGTATTTATTACAGTTATAATATTATTATAGTTGATATGCCTGAGATTTTACATTACAAATTAATGTATTAAGCTTCATAACACAGGAGAACTCATTTTTCAAATCAAGAGGGGTATAAACTTTATAAAGTTTGATAACTTTTAATTTATAATACATGTACTATTTACATTTGTAAAAACCAATAACATTTTAATGTGTTTCTTTTTCAATAATTAAGCAGTAATTCCTACTTTTATGAAATTAGATATTTTTATATTTTATGATAAGGATGGATATGGCAGAAAGAACACTGTGTTGTCCTCTAAACCATAGATTAGCAACTTATAGATGAATTCAAGCTACTTAATAAAATGGTTAGTTCAAGAAAACCTACTGCAAATTACGAGACACTAAAAATGAATCATTATTTATTTTCACAGCTTTATTGAATCAATGAAAAATTATTTTGTTGAGAGTGACCAACCATCATTTTTGTTTTGTGACAGTCTTTGTTTAAAAAAAAAGGTGCTTCGTTAGCACACATTTAAAATTCACCATTCACTTGTCGTCTGCTTGAAGAAAAGATCATTATTGTCTTAATGTAAAGTGAAGAACATTCATCTGTCTATCATGGGCTGCCTTCCTAGTGATAATCTCAACTAAAAAAAGTACAAAAAACTTTCCTAAAATCTCTGAGCTAGCTGGAGATCACGAGCTTCCTGAAATAACATGGCAATCCTTCACTAATGGGCAATATGTTGCTGACTTTTCTAAACAGAAGGTAACTTCTGGGACATTATCAAGTTGTTTCTCTGTGTCAATTTTCTTGTTTCCTCTCTCAAAATTTAATTTTCTTACTGTATTTTTTTATTGTTTTTCTTTTTATAATGCACTTCTTTTTTATTGTTTTCCTTTCCCCTTTTTCTCTTCTAGCTTTCTTACAAGTTAAAATTATCACAGTGTTCAAATCCTGCATTATGATCTCTTCTTTTTAAGTTTCAACATAAAACCCAAAACTGATACCAATCATGATTTTCTATTTTGTCATTGTCAGGAATAAACTGAAATAAATATTGAGATATAGATGTATAATACAATTTCTATGATTAACTTCTTTCCTATAGAAGCTTGTTTTCATTCATTTGCTGTATTTAATTGCACTTCACCGTGACAAAATATGCATATCATCTATCTTTTTTAACTGAATTGTAACAGAATTGAATCTCCTTACTGTAAAAAGTACATTTTCCTTTGAATTTAATCATCTTGAAAGATATTAAGTCATGATAATATTTACAATTTTCAATTGATGTTCTTTACCGTTTTTTCCAGAATCCTATTTGCAGAGTTAACTAAAAGATGGATAATTATGACTTAAAAAAAATTTGTTTAAAAACAATTGTGATTATAAGATATTTAACCCCACAGTCGGCATGGCATCAAAGTGTTGGAAGTAACTGTAATAGATATGAGGCCTTTCTCTTTTAAAAGATTTGAAATTTAAAGAAATTCAGATACAGGCTGTGAAAAAGAAAACAATGAACTTTATGTAATATTTTTATAAAGCACAAGCCTATATAAAATATTTTTTAAGAATTTTTTTTTTTAATGATATAAGAAATGTATGAAACCATACATTACATATTGTACTATAAATATGAAAAGAAAGAAATGCAAATTTAACCAGTAACTAAGCTTCAACAGCACATTTTTCTTGCATTATTTTTAAATTTGCAATTTTCGAAAGTTCAGAGAGATCAATAAAAACAAGATCTGTGCCATTGTTTTAAGCATTCCTTGTTTTCTCCATGGAAAACATTTGGAGCAATGCTTATTCCAGCAAATTTGGAGCAATTTTTTCTATAAATTGTATTTATTTCAAGCATAAATTACGCAAAAACTACTGTTTTTTTCAAACAAATTGTACATGACCTTTTTTTAAAGAGCCTTTCTTTTAAAACAAATTTTTTTAAAGCAAAAATATTTATCTTCAATTTTGTAGCTTTGAATTCTTAAATTTTACAATTTTCAAAAATATAGTGAGTTTGCCGGAAATGACACTAGCCATATTTTTTAACCATATTTTGATAGGTACAAGGAGAAAATTTAAAGAAAAAAATTTGAGCAGTTTTTGAAAAAATAATTGTTGAAAGAGAATTGTCTACATTTCACTCATACTACATGAAAACTATAAATATTTTCTAATATATGTAGCTGTATGAAGACTGAGAAAAAAATAAACTTATATTCTAGAATACAGTTTAATCAAAATATTTGAAGCCATTTTTTAAGAAAACTTTGAAAGTGTTATTGAGGCTTCATGAAAATTACCCACAAAAATCAAAATATCTATTTCAAACTCAGAGCTTCTCAATTGGGGAATATCAATTTTGGAGAAAATCAGCTGAATGGTTTAAGTGCTAACATTGACCACAGATAGATGTTTTGCCGTAAATCAATCTTTTGGTACCAAGGACCCACAAAACTTCAATTATAACTACACCCCATGTTAGAGTAAGTTATTTACTATATGTAGGAGCAAGATTTATCCCCTTTTTCATTATATTGCATGCACTATTACAATACTTCCTCTTCTTACTAAGTAAGTGAAATCAAGTAAAAATAACGTAAACAGAATAAAAAGTGTTCATCACATGAGTTTGTTTTGGAAAATGTTTTTTGCTGTTGATCTTATAGTATTCCAGACATAGACATTTGCTTCATAATTATTTGTCACTATTGAATATTTATTCTGTTAACAATGCATGTACTGCTTCCTTTGAAATGTCTTATTCAAAATCTTACATCAGTTGTGAATGAGTTGCCTACAAAATCTAGTTTTTCTCTTGGACTATAAGAGAGAAATATTGACATTTCAGAATAATAATAGTAAATTAATTGTGATATGAGATTAAGCAATAATGATTTCTATTACTTACAAGGTTTTTAATTTTTTTTTTCATGAGTTTACATAGTTTTTCTATGAAATAAAAGATAATTGTAAGTTAGCTAGTCTCCCATAGATAACCCATTAAATGTTGAAGATGTACCTTTCATCCTCTACTATCACGCTTACTGTGGGGTTAAAATTATGTACAATTGCATTTCTTTTAAATGTAGTCACTACTTTTGATAATCCATTGAATCTATAGGGTAGAATCAAAGTATGTTTTGATGAATTGTTGTTTTAATGAATGACAGTATACATTTTTGGTAGAAATTAAAAACTAAGAATGAAAATAACAACTACATTTCCAAATACTGTGTCTGAAAAGTCAATAAGTAGTTTGTTATATGTTATTTGAAATAATTTTATATTGTTTTTAGAAATCTCAATTGATAAATAATTTATTACTTTATTTTTATTGTAAATTAAATCAAAGTTTATATTATATAGAATGGAGAAAGAAACATTAATTCATGTTTGACATATGAAAAATGCATTGAAAAATATTTATGAACTCATAAGAATGGTTGTGTTCAAACTCTAAGCAGTCACACTGAGTGTGTACAATACCTCCAGCTTTTTCTCCAGTGTTTCTGAGAAAACTGTGTTGCTTGAGAAGATTGAACCTATTGTTAATCTTTCCAGAAAGGTATTTTGATCCCTTTTTTTGAGTGAGATAAAATTTGTCCATGCTATTTTCTTGGAAAGTGACATCATTATAGTTGGGGTGCCCTAGATACCCCATGTTGGACTCATCTTCAGTCTTTGCCGGGAAGTATTCTCAATCATTTGTGAAGTGTATGTTATGACTAGTTAAATAATATTTTTTTAGTTGAAAATAAAACAATAATTGGTTCTAGATAGTTTCTGATAGTTTCTTTAAACAATTTATTTTCCATTTAAAATTTTCAGATATTTAAAATACATTATTTTCCATTAAAAAAGATAAATTATTTGAAAATTAGGCTATTACTAAAAATTAGGCATTTTAGATTATTACAATTAACGATAAATGTTACTTGGGACAAATGATTCATTTAATACAAAAAATGACATTAAAAACAAACATTATTTATGTGTGTGAATGTTTCAAAATGAAGTAATAGCCATCTGCTAATTTTGTGCATTTAATAGCAAATAACTCTCTGAGAGTGTCTGTTTGAATTAAATGAAATATTTATTTAAAATATGAATATATTTTTAGTCAATATTTTTTAGTATAGTTACAGATTTAATCTTTCTTCCTTATAGAGCAGGTTTCTGAATCTTATAATGATAGGTAATATTGTTAAGTAAAACAGTTCCTGAACTGTGCAGTAACTTGAAATGCTCTTTAAAATGGACAATTTTTTATTTATGTATTTTTTCTAGTTCTGCAACACACTTATAATAAAACTGTATTTTACCAATTATTTATAGGTTGTTTAATTTGTTGTTGTTTCATGATTTTATTTGTAAGATGTTGAAAAAATGATGAAGCTCTTCAATGAAAATGTCATTGTTAGAGACATATTTTTAGTTTTATTCAATTATACCCTACTTTTGAAGTATATAAATGTTATGTTAAATATATCATGCAACATCTCATTAACAATTACAAATTTATTTTAAACCGTTTAGTTCCCAAAATAAATTAATGGCAATAATAAAATAAATTATATTTATTTGAAAGTGAATATACAAATTTGTGTTGTATATAAATTTAATTCTTTCTGCTTTGCAATTCTCAAATAGACTTATTTATTCTTATATTCGTCATTAAAGTCAAGATATTAGTTAGGAAGAAATGTCTCCTATAGATTGTGGAGACAATGATCATTGATATATAAATTTTGAATATTTGTAAGAAAATATTTTGTTCATCGTATTCATAGAAAATGAATCTGCTCTGATTTTGCACTGTTGTATTTTAAGTTTATTTGCATATTCTATTTATTTAAAAAAAAATATTTATAGTATTATAGAAATGGAATTTTCTTAATATCCATTTTTTTAAAACTAATAATAACTTCATCATAGAAATATTCTATGTAATTCAATGTAAAATAATTATAAACATCAGTTTAGGCAGCATCGTAAGTAGAACCTTTCAATCTCATAGAATGGATATTGTGAACATCTAATATCTTTGATAATTTGAGAAACTCCAACTTCAATTATGCACATATAGTACACTAGATAGATTTGCAAGGCTTCTAGGCATGATATTTATTCACTTGATTGTGTGTTTAATTTACAGCACAGAAATTTAAAGTTCTTAAAATTTAAACCTGAATAACAAGTTTAGTTTTATGTTAGCAGAATATGTGGTGTTGGATAATCAAAACTTTTCTTTTAGATGTGTACATGACTCAAAATTGTAGAAAAAAGGGAAAATAAGCATTCTATAAAAGAGAATTATATCCTAATGTAGAACATACGCACACCAGATCAAATTTTCTTTTGAAACACAAGAACTAAACATAAATGTATAAATTGTTTGTCATGAAGCAATCCAATAAACAGTTTCTTGACTTGAATCCAGAACAATGTCAGATACTATTATATAATCCATAATATATACATGCGAATGCAAATTTGTAACAACATGATAATACAACATGCTTCAGGATTACTTAACAGGTAGAAATGTACACAGAATTGAATATAAAGTGATGTAAGTCTGTTTCTACAGCTTCCAAGTGCTGCAGATATATAAGAATTAAAAAAAAAAAAATTGAAATTAAATCCTGAAATTATAACTCATGTCAGACACTGGCTGACAATAAAATGAATGCTTAACTCCTTTTTCTGTGCATATTAACCTACATAAATTAAAAACATGTTGAAGCTTCATCCACATGGAATGGAGGAATGGTGAAAGAGCAAGAAATGCCCTGAAGACTGGACATTTCACTTAGTAATGCCAAGAACAGAAAATCCAGGCCATCTTTCTACTCACAAAAGTACTATCATTAAAAAATAATGCATCTGTGATTTGATTGTTACATTGATTTTTGGGAACTATTTGTTTAAAGAATTTAAAAAACAAATCTGCTTGATATAAAATATTGTTGGAGATTTCATGTTATTTCTCTTTTCATACTCCCAAAGTACTTTTATTTTCATTTAAAGGTAAAACTTATCTACTTACAGCCATTCTTTCAACCTACAAAAAAGTACTAGTATACACTTGTTGAAATACCTACCAAAAATAAATTAGAAGGGAATGTTAGATTTTCTTAAATTGACTGACCACATACTATTCAGTACGTGAAGAAAATTTGCAGACAGTAGAAACTACTCTCTTATTATCGAAACTACTTTACCCCACATTGTTCTCAGCTAATCACATGACGGGCTGAATCACCACACCTCCCAAAATGTATTTACTTCTTTTAACAAAATTTATTTGCGTATTCGCATTAACGTCAGGTAGAGGAAGGTTCACCAGGAGAGGAAGGTTTTCAAATATATCATATATTATAACTGCTCCTTTTAACAATCACTGAATAAAACAATTACCTGCACTTGAAACCAGCACTAAAATTATATTGGAAAAGAAAGAAGCTGCCAGAACTGTCTGCGTTGTCGGCACTGAGAAGCAAGCCTAAAAGAAGCATGGGATATATAGCAGAAATTCCTGTGATTGAAAGGTCTTACACTGAGAGTGCAAGACCATGCAGATGAGCAGAGCGAGGGACATGCAAGAATAGCGGGGCGCAGTCTCAGCAACCATGCACGAAACCCAAGGCATCATCAGCAACAGCACCAAGGTTACCTTAAAAATGAGATTGCTTTTGCTGAACTTTGACTTCTTTTTGCTCGGAGCCTCTGAGCTGAGACGTCCCCTCCTTTCAGTGCGCTTTTTTTGGAGGTTCTGCAAGATCTAGAAAAAAAGAAGCAGGAAAAACACACGATAGAGAGCTCAAGCCATCACCAAAACAAACACTAGACTTCTTTTTTATTTGGGAAGAGTTTTTAGAAGAAATTAAAGAAATTGCTTGGTTTGAAATGTGACAGTTATAAGAAACTGTGAGAAAAGAGCAGAAATTATGTGCATAGATGGATAGAAATTTGAAATATTATATCAAGGATGCATTGTTGTCAAATATTATTTTAAGATATTGTTTAAGAGCCATACATACAAACATTTGTATATTTTATTTAAAATATTCACTTTAAATAAAAATATAAATTTAATCATTTTGTACTTTAATTGAAAATCTGTGACAACAGCAAGCAAGCAAAATAATTGTAATAGTGGCATGCTATGGCAAGGTAATGCATAAATTGGCTTCTAGAAAGTCCAACAGCCTTGCCATTAACATTACAGAGAAAGCTGGGACCCACCCCATGCCAGTGGGGCTAGGAGGCATGCTTCACAGGAGACACACAGCCAGACATACAGAGAAAGACACCAAAAGATTGAAAATGATTCAAGACCTTCAGACAGGCTGGCAGGCATGGAAATTGGATAACAAGAAAAGGTATAATCATTAAACAAAAACACACAAACTGATTGACACGCTGACATCTTAAAAAAGCTATCAGTCTGCCAACCATTTGTGTCAACATATGAACCACCACAAACAACTGAACATTCAAACAAGCATCCAGATTTATTCAGGCAACCAATTGGAGTTGAGGAAATATGATTATAGAATGCTGCTATGTGGATAAACACTCACAAACATACAAGTAAAAGAAAAAAAAAATGGATTTGTAGGAATAGGAAGTTTAGGAGGTTAACTCAAAGACAAACCAAAGTGAGGTGAAAAAAAGTGTAATTAAATAATAGTAATAATGATGATGATGATGATGATCATAATAATAATAATAATAATAATAATAATAATAATAATAAACAATTTCAGTCACTCAACAGACATACATTTGTTTTCTTAAGAAATAATTGGCTCTCAGGATAGAAAAATGATAGGGAAAGTAGATAAGTGGGTTTAAATAGGTTGAGGAGAGAAGCACATTCACTGTGTTGGTCCCTACAACCATGGCTATGAACCAGCCAACCAGCCAGCCAACCAGCCAGCTAGCCATCATTTAACCAGCCAGTCAGGCATGACAAGACCAGAAGCAATTAAGCAATTCAAATTGAAAAGCCTATCTGCCATTAACTTACCTCCTGTGTACATCTTCAGCACAACTGAAATTTAGGGGAGGGGAATTGAATTACACTTCCAGAAATGCCAAATTAAGGAAATGAATTCTTCTCATAAGGTTTGATTCTATTAATATATATTTAAAAATAAAAAATTCCTAAGAAAACATACAACCCTTTATCACTTTTTAAGATATAAATGTGTGATAATAATATATGAGTTAATATTGCCCTCTTTAGAATCGGTTTTAAAAATTTGTTGCATGGGAATTAGATGCAGAAACTTATTCTTTAATCTTTCTTCAAGGTGGTTGAGAAGAAATACTAAATTATTGCACTTCCATATTAAAAATGTAATGAACCATCTAATTATTAAAGATATGAGTTATATACCATTAAGTATAATTATATTGCAAATTTTGTGAATGAACAATGTTGTGTAATGATGTTGAACAATGCTCTGTAATGTCAATGTGAAAGGTAAAAGTGAACAGCATGATGATTATTACAAATTGAATAAGCCATATTGTGAATTTTACTTTCCTGTCTTCCTTTATTAGTATAAAGACAATTATTCATTATTGTTTGCAATAGAGATTGTTTGTTGAATATTACCTTTAAAAATATTATCTGAAAGTAAATAATAAAGAACAATTTCAGAGCAGTTTTCATACAAGTAAAATAGTTACTTTTTGCTAATTTATCATATCCTTATACATGATAATTTTATGTTTTCAGTTATTCATATTTGTTAGCAATATTAATAATGATAAACAAATATTTCACATTTCATTCATTTGAATAAACATTTATCTAGGAACTGAATATTCATAATGTTTAAATGTAGTATTTTAAGAGAGCACAAAGGGAGCTTGCATCAGGTGATGTGTATCTAGTTCAAATTAGATTAAATTAGAAAAATATTGTATGTGATTTGATGTAGTTCTTTTCTTGTTGTTGTTTTTTCTCTGTACTTTTACTTTTTCAAATTCTATACAATGAAGTTTGGTGAATCGTGTGTATCTCTTAGAAATTATGCATCCTAGTATGTGCATGAGAATGGATGTTATTGCAAAGGTATTTTCTTGGCATTTCTTTGATTATAGGTGCAAATTTTTTAGACCCATACCATTGTAGACATGAAAGTTTCTTTTAGAGTAATTTTTGGATATACTTTTCCTCATAAAAACAAAGACTACATATGTATTAAAGAGCTCATCTTTGATGAAAATTAAGAATTTTTGCATTACGTATTAATTCAAAATTGCCATTGAAATGAGAGCTGTGACTTAAGTAGTAAAATAACTACCAGAAAATTTAACAGAATATTAAAAATTTCTTAAATGTGTTAGTTCAATTATGGTTGTTCTTGATACCAAATTCTACAATTTGTTAAATAGGTTAAAAACAATAATGATGAATCATTTTCCTCTATAAATACATTACAAAATTAAATAATGACAAGTTGTAGAGAAATCAGTACATTCAAGAATATTAAACTATGGAAAGACAAACATTTTCAACATTTTTTCAACTTAACTTTAGATGCTGTGTTATTAGAGAAACATAAACCAAACACAACTATTTTGTTTCAAACAGTAGCTCAATAATCCAAAATGTATTGAAACAATAACAATTTGATAAAATCATTGTATTTCCCAATTTTTATTAATATCCCTTACTTTTTTTCTGATATTTCAGTTTGTGATTGGTCTAGCATAGAACTATAGGAGTATTAGTGCCATGCAGTCTTAATTTCAACAGCACATTTATTTAAAAAATATTATTTATTTGTAAAAAATGTTCACTGACAGTCCAAGTTTTTTCTTCTTTTTTTCTCCCATGATTATTTATAAAGGCTTTCTTTTTTTAAAATAAGAATCCAAAATATACTTTTAAAGAACTTTAAGTGCTTCATACCACATGTTAATATTGATTTATCAATCTAACAATTGATATCTCTATTTTTTTTACATTTTGAATATAATGAAATGAGAGGTAGAAGAAAACCAATCTGACCAAAATAATGACCACCTTAATATGCTTAGTAGATACAAACCCATGCGGATGAATTTGTGCCCACCAAAATTTTCAAATATGTTCTGTAGTTTTATTCTAAGTTCAATTATTGCTGTTAACAATTCCATTAACTAGACTAAATCTACCCATCAATATGTAGGAGGAGGGGGAGGCAGAGTATAATTGCGCTGCCAGTATGAGCAGACTATAGCTCCTTTGAAAGGATAAGAATGTTTTTAAGAATCCAACACAGAAATGGCTGAATAAAGTTATCATCTGTGAAACACATTAAGATTTGTTGGGTCTTCCAAAACTAGATACGTTAACATCCAACTTTATTGCAGCCAGTGATTGTTGCTGGACAATCATAGGTTCCATTAGCATTACAAAATTGGAAGTTTGTATTGTAGGTTAAAACAGTTGAGTATTGTGGCTTAAAATAAAATTCTGCGGAGGTACTAGCAGTTACTTGCTTTTTTTGCTCAAATTTTACATATGAGAGATGCCCTTTGACACATATATTCAAAATGGAATATATTATTGTATGAACAGATGAGAGAATATATTAGTTTTTCAATTATTATATGTTCCAAAACTGTGCCTCTAAAAAGCAGGAAGCTTCTAGGCAACTTTGTTTAGGTAATTAATAAATTAACCTGTTAATTTAAATAATTAAATTCTACACTGAAATTGAAAATAGCAGAATAATTTCTCAGACACATTAAACAATTAACTTACTTTGCTCTTTATCTTCGTGACTGATACCTGCCAAATTTGTAACCAAAAAAATTAGTCTATTCCAGAAGTAATTGAAAAATAGGGTAAAAAAAGAAAACAATTATGTTGAAAGAACAAATTAGTAGGTAACATGTCTTTGACAATTGTGATTGGAACTGATGAAATGTGGTCAAGGTATTCTTAATGCAGTTTCCCAAAAGAGATGGAAACTAATAAAACATTTGGAGTAAATGTCTGAATATTTGCACTTTTAAATAAATATTTTTGTAATTAAATACACAAAAAGTTTTGTTATTATTAAAAGTTACTGGTCTCTAAACCTTTGGTTTAAGATGTAGAATTAAGAGGTATTATTTCAAATTTAGAGTAAAGTTGCAATATCCTCAAATGCGTAGGTGAGGACAGCACTTGTTTTGGGGCCAGTGAGACCTTTGAGAAATTTGCTTAATCTACATCACCACTGGGCAATTTTATTAATGTGTGATTTACTATTTACAACATTTTTCGAAGAAATGAAACCATCTATCCTTGCAATATTTCAAACATTAACAGAAGGGAAGCACATTTTAACAAAAACTAATTGTCTGTAATGAAACACTCAGAACATTCAGCGTACTAAAATGTAGTCCCATCAGAATTCATTTTAAACTTTTACATTATTATATTTTTGGTTTAAAAATGCCCATCTGTTGATCGAGATTTACGTGATGTCCTAACCTGATCTATATTGTAGAAGAGTGGTCGGAAAACCTAAGGTAATTGAAGTAACTACATAATTATTCATTGAATATCTAATAATTTACAATTACTAATTCTGCATCAAAATGTTTTTAATTATGATTAATAGAATGCTTTTATTTTTTTTCTTTGCATTTACATATTAACTGCATTACATTGTATATCTCTGTCACTGCATTACATTCTTTGGATAAAATCTGACATCTAGACATGACTTTATTATCTACTGTTCCTTATTCATTGCATAATGTTTACAGATTTTTCTTGAAATCATACCTAGGTGGATTATTGCCAGTCAGGAAAAGTAAAAATCATGCAAAATTCATCAATTTGTGTATCACTGTTCACATTTACTGTTTTGCTGTCAAAAATTGTTTCAGGGTTTTGTTTTTGCAAATTTAGGGAATAAAAATTCTGCTCTCACATTTATTTTAATAGATTAGTTTTCATCAGAGTAGTTCACATAAAAAGAATATTAAAAGGATAAGGGATTGATAAAAAATATAGGAGCTATTGATGAAATGTTTGCTTAATGAAAAAAGGTCCTTTATAAAATCAGTAAAGGAGAAAAATTACTTATTAACTATGAAAGCATACACCCAAAACATGTATTTCTATTATAGGCTTTTTTGTTTTCTGTCAACTTTTTAAAACTTTGCCAAGTTATTATTTCCAAGACACAGAATTTCATTTCCTATTTCAATAAAATAAGAATGAGCATCAAGATATAGTTTAGAGTAAGCTCATATCTCTGCATAATATTTAATGTAATAAATATATACTCATGTATTTAATAACAAAATATACTAAAACTTTATTATAAATTGAGAGAGGGAATTTTGAGAATAATAATTATTTTTAGCATCCTTCAAGAATATTTGAAGTTATGAGCATGTAGTGTTAAGTTAAATTCTAATTTTCATTTTAGGTGTTACAATAATGTTTAATATTGTTTTCTTGCTTGCATACAAATAGAATTTTTACTATTACAGTAGAGGAAGAAAGGCCAAAAGATACAAATTTCTGCTTCATGATATTGTTCTTTAAATTAAAAACACACTTGAACATAATAAGATCAAATGTATTTATATGAACATCATATTTTGATAGCGATAGCATTGTTTGGGTTTTCATCATGTATGCTTTATGTTAATGACATTACTGAAAAGAAAAAATGGTGAAATGCAAAATTAAGACAGAAAAATGATATTCTAAGGGTGGGAAGGAGATGTGAGCATTTATACAATTCTTGTATACACATATACATAACATATGAGCTGAAGTCTAACGCAGACTTCATTTCAAGGTGTATGATGTTTAGGGATGAATAATGTCAAAGTTATAATGCACATAATATGCTATAATTGTTTAAATATCCTCGCCATTAAGATATTTCAAAAAGAAATGGGAAGTAAATATTGTAAGTAGTAAAGTAACATAACTAAACATAGAAAAATGTAATTCTTGAAGTCTTGTAACATTCCTAATACTTCAATAAGTCAGGTCAACATTTCTATAAGAGAACTGATCCAAGAAAGTGTAGTTGAACTTTAAGGATATAATCATCATTCAAGTTTGCCATTATTTCAACTATTTATTATTTACATATAAAAAATTAAAAATAATTGGTTAAATGAAATTTAATATCCTTCTTTAATATATTTAAATATTAAAAAGAGAAGTTGAAATGTTTCTAAACTGAACACAAATACAGAGTATGTTTTTAATTATCACTGAAAAAATACAAAGCTACTCATAAAACAATAGCATAAAAATTATAATAGTAAAATGAATAAAAAGTAAGTACCTACTAAGAATGTGTATAAATTGTTGTTTTTTTTCTAAAGAGAAAAATTTTAATGTTTTTATGTGAGAAACAAAATTGGTTAATATTTTGCTTATTAGAAGAATAATTTTAATTCATTGAAGGGAAACTTAAGAAAGTTTTTCATTATTAATAATTAAAATTTATGAATAAAAAATAAAATAAAGTTATTTATATAATTGTTCTTATAATAAGCAATTTATTTTACCAACTAAATTGATCATTAGATTGAACGTTTTTAACAAACAGAGTTCTTTGTGCACAAAGCTTATATCTACATCCAGTAACTGTTCTTTTCAAGTACAATATCAAGTTATGGTGTTCTTTCTGTACAGATACCTGAACTTTTGCAGATTAATTTCTAATTTTTATCTTTCCCTCTACACTCAGACATTGATTGTGAGAACTATTCTCATTACACTATTGTTTTTCTGTTAATAGGTCATCTCTCAATATTTCTTTCATCCAAATTCAATCTATCAGCACCCATACTCAACATGCATACCCATAATACAAAGGATGTACATTTCTAAGATGAATGTAATTCTTGTCTGGCCATGCAAGGGGTTTTACATAAAGAAGTGTATATTTTGCATTTGTTAACTGAAAAATAACGGAGTAGGTGTTTGAATAAAATGGGTTTTATCTAACATCTACATTTAATTCTGTACTTATATCTAATATTTGCTTCTAATGTATATTTATATGAACTTCCGTGACATATTCTTTCATTTAATGCAGAGGATAAAAGAAAATGTGAAAAGTTCTAAGACAAATGAAGTCCATGTCAAACAATGTTTTAGTCTACTCATTTAGTTGTCTTCTTTCTTATCTGGAAGTATATAAATAGCAAGTAAAAGTATGTAATAAGCAAATAAAATCTTATGTTAAATAAGTTTTGAGAATTGGGACACAATTTTTATGGATGTTCTCTATCACTATTAGTTTGATATATCATATCCATTTGTAAAATATCTCTAGATTACTTTTAGAACCAGTTGTGTCTTAAGAGGAGACATATTTACAACAAAGTTTTGAAATATATAGTCGTTATAGTTCCCTGAAAATTGTTGTTTCAGTTTCTAATTTTCAATATTACATGAATAATTATGTATTATGAGACTATTTTCCTTTGCAAGAATTAAGTAATGAAATCTTCTTGAAAATTATTTAAAGTTTTTATTTTCAATTCCAGAACATGAAGAAACAACAAATAGGGGTTAAGTAATCAGTTTTGTAAACTGAATTGTAGATCTCCTTAGTGCTACAAAAAATGTAGCTGTTAACTAATATGGTTAACACACAAGAAAACAACACAAGTTAAATTCATAGTGAAAGTAACATTTTATTTTTGGATGAACCCTTTTGACTTTCATCCAAAGAGAAAATTTTGTTATTCACTATTCACTTCATTCTGTGTTCTGAGTGTTTTTCCCGTACTAAATAAACTGTTATACTTTCTGTAGCACTGAGGAAGTCTGCAAATCAGTCAATAAAATGTATGTGAGTACATATCATTTATTGAATTGTTTTTTGACTTGCTGGAATTGAGATTACAAATTTTAAATATATAGCTATGCAAATTCCACTATTACTACTTCTTGAAATTTCATATTGAAACATTTCCTAAACTAATTTGTAAAGAGAATTCAATAAATAAGATTCATAATTTAAGAGAAAATCAAATGTATATTATTTAATTTTAAATTTTTGAGTAAATTTCATTGCACATCAAAACAGAATGAAGCATTTTATTACACTAATGATAATAATTCTTGAGAGATCAAATTGATATTGGAGAAAGAAATTGAATATATTACATGTTCATACTCAATACTGATATTGAAATACCGTATTTACCCAAATATAAGTTGTCTCTGAATACAAGATGACCCCCTAATTTTGAAGAGGCTTCCTGAGAATTTTTAAATTTGTAACTAATTCTTGGAATCCATTCAAAGTAAAATTTCAAATTGACTAGAAAATTGTCTTCTTGATAAGAATGATAAAACATATTGCTTCAGCTATCACTATTTCTTGTTCCATAAAATCATCATAATCATGACTTTTGACACTACCCTAATCTTCACATATATACTTTTTATTTATCCTTCCATACGGTGACATCCTCTTGATTTTTTAGGTCCCCCTAGTTTAACGTGTTGAATTAGAGTTTGTCTTTCATTTGAAGCCACCTACGAACATTTCCTTCTATGTTGCCAGATTTTCATCCTGTCCCACTATTGTTCGTGACCTCTAATTCATTAAAATCTCTTTAACAGAATATACTTAAAATTTGTATCATTTCATTTTCGTGTGATGGATTTGCGAAGTGCAAACTCATACATCTCCATTTTGCTGGTATATCTCATGTGGGTGCTCATATAACTCCAATGTGGGAGGTAGTTCCAAATTTGGGAAGCGTTTTTGCTACGAAATGATTTTTTTATTGCCTTTATGTGAGGTTCAACAATTTATCAATGTGTGTGTGTACACACACACACACGCACGCACGCACGCACGCACGCACGCACGCACGCACACACACACACACACAACTTAACAAATTATTAACTTTTAACTGTTACTAAACTATTAATTTTTGTTAAATAATGAACATATTTGTAATTATATTGTTAAGTTTTGTAGTGTATACATGATACTATACATTATTATTTTTTAATAATTACATAATACTAACATAAATATTTAAATTAATTTTGTGAAATAAAAGAAGGTAATAAACAAAAGCTCTAAGCCCTTAGAGGGGGCATGGTCCCAATGGCCTGCATTCGCTACCGCAGATTTGCGTGATGTTTTTATTATCTTCAGAGCTTATTGTTACGTCAACATTTTTGAGTTTCATGACATGGAAAAGCAATGTAAAAATACATCTTAACCAGCTGAAATATAAGACATTTTCTGAATAAAATTTTTTGGAAAAAACATCTTACATTCAGGTAAATATGGTATCTCTTCAACAAGAGAAAGTCTAATTTCAATGTTGATAATAATTAATGTTAATACATTTTGATTTGTAAAGATTGTTTATATGTGGAAGAAGGAATTGACAATGACATACCACCACATGAATAAAAAACTATAGGTGAAAATTAATATATTTAAGGAATCTTGAAAATTCAAGTCAGAAACTCTTAATTTCCTTCAGATGACACATGTAAATTATTTTTTCCTCATTTGTATGCATATTTGCTAAATCAATTGTTTAGAGAGTGAATTGTACAAAATGTAATAGTAATTAAGTTATTAATATTATGATTAGTTGTAGATTAGAGAGTAAATTTTAGATTTATATTATCATTCTATTTTAAGGGAACTTAAATTTGTAATTCTGATTGCGTGAATTTATATGATTTTAACGATTAACACTGATTAGGTACTCTTTGCAAACTAAAATACGCAATGGAACTGCATATCCATGCAGACTTGTCCATGTGAGGATTCATCTGATTCAAAGCAATGTAGAAATTGGAGTCAGTGACATAGCCTGAATTTTCTTTTGAGAGAAGCTTATTTTTTAAATATGCAAGATTACAGAGATGGCAGCAGCATGATTTGGCTTAATTGTTGATTTTTTTTTAGAGTGCTATGCACCATGAGTACTAAATATTTTCACCTTTTTTTTGTTGTGAAATACAGTTATTAGTGAATTAATTAATCTTATCTTCATAATCATATCTTCATAATTAGTGAATTAATTAATCTATTAATCATAATTAATCTTATAACATAAAAATAGTTATTAATTTATAATTAAATGTAAATTATTTTTTACATAGGCCTGCACACTTCTTTTCACTTTACGACAAATCACAGGAAGTGAAAATGCTCTCGTGGCTCAATGGCGAAGTCGCTTGCATTTCACCACTGAGGTTCTGGGTTTGATTCCTGTAGAATCCCTGTAGAACCTCATGTAAAATTTGTTAAGACAAAACGAGTTTGCATGCTTCCAAGAGTCTAGTCCAACACCAGTGAAGTATCCTAAACCCTACCGCAATCATAATTCCTTCCCAATTCGGTAGCCGAGTAGTGACGCAGGGGAGCATAATAGGAGGCGCGTACTCGGAGATGCTACTTGGTGGTCCTCTTGACAACTGACTGCTATGAGACGTGACAGATATGACATTGTAATATTAATGGAGGATTACTCCTGCGTTAATATTAATGGAGGATTACTCCGAAAGCGCAAAGAGCTCATCACCCCCCGGGGCTTGGGGAGGCGTTGTGTCAACTGATGACACAACAAATTTTTAAAAAGTTGCTAGAAAGCTATCCATCCATTTTACCTTCAGGATTCATCTTTCTCACTGGTATCTAGTTCTTAGTTGTTTTAATAAATCTTGTTTTATCCACTCCAGCAGAAGTAATTTCATTCTCTGTTCTTAATTTGTTCAATTTATACAGAGTACGGAGTTCATTATAAATAAATTGAAATGAAGTGTTGCAGTATTCTAGGTAAATATATTAGAAACAGTCCTCTAAAATCAAAGTAGATTTTAAGGAAGTCAACATCAATAATATTTTTTCACCATAATTATTATTTATTACCATTGGATTTCCTCATAAAAAGTCTTTGTGTGTCTAGCACAGCCTATTACATTTTAGTATTCAGTCATTAACAAAACATGTGAGTACTTGTGCCTGTTTTACCTGAAAAAATGTGAACTTTGCCACAATGCAATTTAAAATTACATGAAATGCCTATTATTTTCGAAATAATGTATATAAAAAGATTTAATCTAATATTGATAAATAGATTGCATCAAGAATGCAATTTCTAGCTTCAATATAAGTTTGAAGAAATTTGAACTTAAAACAACTTGCTTTCGCAAACAAATTGTACTTGACCTTTTTTGAAGATGTAATTTTTAAGAAAAGATTTTAGTACGGAAAAAATCTCTGTAATTAATATGTACTATTACAATGATAATTTTTTGCAATTTTTGTAAATATTGAAAATGAGACCAGTGCCATTTTATAACCGTCCTTTGCTCTATTCGAAAAAAATTGAAGCCTTTTGGAAAAATTCTTGTTTTTAAAATTGTCTGCTACTCATGTTTTCAAAAAATGTACATGACTTTATTTAAAAATTTAATTTAATTTAAAGAACAAATTTAATTAAGGAAAAAATATCTTTCTTCAATTTTATAGTTGTAGAAAGATGCTGAAAAAATTTTTGAACTTTTCCAATTTAAGAAAATTAACTTACAATTTATGACAACTTTTGCAATTTGAGAAAATGCTGAAAACACCATTGAGGCTTAATATAAAATACCCCCCAAAATAAAAATTTTCATTTAAAATTTCTTGAGCTCTGCCAGATTGGATGGGGAATACCAAATTTGGAGAAAATTCTATGAACAGTTAAATGCTGTGGATGGGCAGTCAGACATGTTGCTGTAAACCAATTTTCAGGGATCAAGGACCCACAAAATGTGGATTCTGACTACACAACATTTTAGAAGAACTAATTTGATTCATATTAGTGCAGGAATTATCCACGTTTTTGGTATCAGAGACCCAAAAAATTAGTTTTTCTGTCGATAAATCACTGCTTTCCGCTGCAGCATTACATTTCTCTTCAATACATAAGTACGCAGCCAATGAGAAAGTAAGAGCACTCTTTTGGAAAGTAGATACCTTCCAAAAGAGTGCTCATACTCTTTAACAAGTACGTGTAACCCTATTATTAACTAGAGAAAAGAGCAGATAACACATTGCCTTCTTCTGTTTGCAATGGGGAATTGTAGATTGATGATATTTTAAACCCATTTGAAATATTTCATTGTAAGCTAGAGATTCTTTGTGTTTTTGTTTGTATCTACGGGCAAACTTCAATTTTCAAGGTAGCACTTGTATGCCTCCTCCTGGAGTAATAATCGGTTGTCTTCATATGTCATAAATATGAAAGTCAAATCTTTTTGTGTACTTACTAGTCAACATGTGAAGGCAGACATTTTGAATGCAGTAAAGATTCTATTAATCCTTCGCATGTATTTTTCTTCAATTAGTATTGTATCTTATCTACCTTGCTACACCACTGAGTGTTACTGAAATAAGAATCTGGATATGCAGTTCCAAAGTTAATTACTTTTTGTCACTATGAATTTTTCTCTACACCATTAAATAATCATGAATGAAAAATTCTTGTTATAAGCGGACAGAATGTATTCATGCACTGTGTAGCTAAGAATTTATATGACTGACACTGATGACCTTTGCAATTATTTCTTCCTCCAATTTAATATATGCACAAATTCATTTCAATTCAAAATGCATTTTTATACAGTTATACAATACATCAGAAAGTTACTTAAATTGTACTGCTAACTGTGTTGTTGCCTTAACATTAAAATGTGAGGATTCATTCAGTTTTATGGTACAATTCAGGCAAGGTTTGCTCATTATTCCTTCTACTACAATTTTTATTTGATAAAAAAATAATAATTTCTTGATTTGAAAATTCAAAATTCTGTCCTATTTTGCACAATTGTTGAATGCCTCAGTATGCTGTTCTATTTTCATTCTCTTTCTCGGTTCTTTTTATAAAAAAATTTATATAATGCTCATTCAATTTCAATTAATAATCACAGATATAATGTTTGGGGACCGTAAATGACTAAATCTGGCTCTGATGAATGGCAATCATGATGAATTTGAGCTCATAATGTGTTTCATTTCATTGCAGTTCTATTTTTATTACAATACATTATTAATCAGCTCTTTATTTTTATTTCAGTTAATAGTAATGGAAACATTTCTTCAATTATTATTATTCACATGTCTAGAGACATTTTTTGAGTTTCAATGTTTTGAAAGAAATTTTATTGGAGCAGTATCTAGAATTAACTATGTTGTTAGAGTTACAAAATGAACTGTATGCCATGAAACAATTCAGTAAGAAAATTCATTAACTATTTACCTGAGAAAATGTAAAAGAAAATGTGATTTTTTTCTTCCAAGAAATCACTTAAATAGATTATAAAGTAATTCTATTGTTGTAACAACAACAACAATAATAATAATAATAATAATAATAATAATAATAATAATAATAATAATAATAATAATAATAATAATAATAATAATATTGTTGAACAAACTATAATAATAACAATAATAATAATATTGTTTATAGCAGGCATGATCTTTTTAATTCATGTAAATAAATTAGAAATACATTTAAGATTATATAAAGGGTTAGATTTAATTTTTATCAGAAGAAGAACAAATTTCTGAGATTTTGAATGAAAACTACAATTTCTGAAACTGCAAAAATTGAGTGAACAAGTAGATATAGTACTAGTATCCAATAGGTAATAAGTGGTGCATACTTTTTGGCGTGAATTTTTAGTTCTCATAATGATATGTTATTTCCCTATTCCTTCATGTATTATTAAGATATTCTAAAAAATAATGTGTACTTAAAAGTTTATGAAGTGTTTTTTCTGAAGTTATTGTGTTTACAAAAAGATGTCTTTGGATCTATCTCTTGCTGCTATTAAGTTTCAATGTGTAAATGAAACTGGTATACATTAAAACAACTATAGTCACATATTGATGACCTAAAAATTAATATTTGCTGTCTTGATTGAGATTTATACTACAATATGTAACTAATTGCAAAAATAGATAAAACATGTCAAAAGTTAATTAGACACTTCCATGTTCATTTTTGTTCAATTTTTATTTTATAACCAAAATAGAAACAAATTTTAAGCCACAATTACTGTGTTACGTACATTGTCATGGACTCCTTTAATAATTATTTAACATAAAAAGGGTATCAAAATCATGTTTAAAATATGTGACACTATATGGACAAGGAGATAGGAAGAGGTGAATCTATCAAGGATGACATTTAAATTCTAGGGACTAACAACACCCAACACTGATGCACAACAGACCTGGCTCTATCCTATTTGTCAATGTGGCATTGTAAATTGAGGCTGTATACTCATGCTTTCAGGTGAAAAGTAAACATTTATCTATGTTATCATTCAGTAATGATCATGGAATGACATGAACAAGTGCAATAAAATATAGCAAAGGAATGAAAAGGGGAAAATGGGCTTCGCATTAACTATTAAGTGAAGGTTTCAAAATGAGACGTATGAAGTGACGATATTATTCTTTTTCAAGAACGCCTGTAAAACAAATCTTACATCGCATTGGAAGTAGAGTTTTGGAATAAATTTCCTAATAGCTTACTGGAACTGCATTACACACTGGTACATATTAATTATCTGTAGATAATGAAAATATATCACATGAATGAAAAGATAAACACACAGTTGCTGTAAAAACCAACCTTCACTTCCTTCTATACACCAAGGAAGCTTCACAACAAGGTGGTAAATTGCACACATGACAACACGAGGACTACAAACCCATAAAACATTGATGTATTTCACATATCAAACACACCAACTGTATGAAAATAAGACTACTTAAATCAAAATATTATGTTAGCATTAGTGTAGCAACCGCATGTAGCCAAACTGATTGTCACACTATTCAAGCATAACATAAGACTGATGTGTGCTATCATAATGGATCATGTTGAGCAGTTCATTTGGTTAATGGATATGGGAATATATCTACTTTCTTGACAAACTTGCTGGGTGGATTGTGATGTATTATCTAATTCCAACAATGTAACAAGGGGTTAGCAAAACTTCAAACACATCTCCAGCTACAGTCACCAAGAGACAGCTAGCTTTACATATTCAAACAACATTCATCAGATTATAATTTACAATATTCTGTGAACTCAACTTTCATATATGTGTCTGCTTCAGTTTGCTTAAAAAATGATTAAATTTATAAAGTTTTATAATATGTTCAAGCCATGTTCATTGACAATTGAAAATACAAGGATTATGAACTGATATTTTATATATTTTTATTTTTATTTATGTAGTAAGATTTAATTGGCAATGCAATCTCTTGGTGATCACAGCTCTTAATACAAACATCACAAATACCAAGACGATAGTCAAACTCTCTACTTCAACAAGCATTTTCATGGAATTTTAATTCTCTTTTCACATTCAAATCAAATGTGAACAGAAACAAGTATACAAAACACACAATACATATAAAAGGGAAAATTGAGTAATGCCCTTTGGCTCACGACAACATAGCACACAGTTTGGTAAGCACCTTACGGGTTGACTCCGTACAATGGAAGTCCGTTGCCTTCCCTGGCTGCGGGTGTGGAGGCATCTAAATAGTGAGAAACAAAACTGGGTTAAATGCAGTGCAAATGCAGTGCAATGAAGCAGTTATATGAGGCACGCTGTAGAAAGCATGGCGTGAGAAAATAGATGGCATAGTACTCTAGAAGATTCCAGCTGTAATAGAGTGCTATGTTTCTTGCAGATTTCATTTTGTTGTATGATTGACAAATTATATTGATGTAGACTGGCATAGATTGTAAATAGGAAAGAAAAATATTGGGAACCTTCTTGGAAGATAGGGGAGGAGGATTTTAAACATTAGTGCTCAATATTCATTTCCATTATTTTTTCAGTGTGATTGACTCAAATACTTTCCACCTAAAAATAAGTTCTCAAAAATAATCAGATAATAAGACACAGCAATAACGTAGCAATGTTAATTGTGTTCATTAATGTAAATATAAAGACTTTCCAGTTTTCCCTCAAAATAAAACTTAGCAAAACATCAATATATTATGATAATTTTTCATTATACATCATAATTTTCACGAAGTATGAATGAAGTTAGAATTATTATGGAAAAATGATATTCTACATTTCATAACCATGTGTTATGAAACTGATATGTTATTCATGGGATGGTAGCAAATAAAAACTATACTAATTCACCGACATTTGGGAATATATTATTCCATCCTCAGTACTAATCATACAAAATAACTTGATGTAAAATTTACAATTATAATTACACATGAAATCATTGCACACAACAAAACTAAATGTGCCATTAAATGCACTGTAAATTTACTATTAAATTCTGTTGAGACAAAGTGAAAACATTTTAAACAACAAAGTATAAACGTCAACCAACACTATAATGAAATTATAGACAATGGTATTTTTTATTTATTTAACACCAAAAACAGTTACAAACTGTGTGCAACATACTATGGGGAGAAGTATATTCATTACATGCTTTCTTAAATTCTGGGATCTGTACCCTAACCTGTGTACATGCTGAATTCTGAATACTGGTGGAAATGAGCATTTCTGGCAAGAATTGATAAGAAAAAATTAGCTTTCATTTAATAAAAACTATTTGCAAAGGCAAATCAGATACAGATTTGGGCAATTATCCCTCATCAAGGCCTTCATGAAGGAATCGACTTCCTGCCACAAGAACATAGAGAACAATAATTTGAATAACTATATTTCCCACTGAAATCTGGAAGACATGCACAGATAGTGAAGTTACATTTATGTCCAGAAGCAAAACAAGGGGGTTATATGCAAGATATTATGTGTGCACTTCATTGCCTTGTGCATTGTAATTTCTCAAAATGCGCAAGGCAGAATCAGGTGCGTACATGTAATATCTTGTATAATATCGTGTGAGGAAACCCCTGTTGCAATATAGTATTGTTTTTGGGGGATGAGGGAGAATGTTCTCGGTTGTTTAAAATGTTTTCACTTTGTGTAAATAATATTTAGTAGTAAATTCATTGATGTTTTGTTGTAGTCAATTGTTTCATGCATAATTACAAATTTGACATTGTTTTATTCTGTATGATTGGACTGAGGGATGGAAAAACTGACCAACATTCCACAAACAATACAACTAAAAATTATTGATGCAGAAAGTGACATGTTAATACATAAAATGTACCTATAATATAGCAAACGTTAGTTGAATACATGTAAATCTTGAAAATTATTTAGTATATAAATTTTAAAAACAATGATCCATTATTGAGTTTTGATTTTGTGGCGCATTTTTGAGAAAAATGGAATAAAGATAAGAGCAAGAAAAAACCTTGCAGTCTCATGATAGTTATACATTATTTATTTTAAAAAAAGTAATCTTCCCATATATTTAAATGTTTAAGTATTACACATTTTGCATAGAATATGACACTTGTGACACCAGTGATTAATTCTGGAAAGAACTAACACATAATGAGAATTGTAATTTTTTCTTTATTTTTTTAAAATTTATTTATTTATTTTTAATAAACTCTAACAGATTTGTATTAAGAGACAACAGGGACATTTAACATTTCAAGAAATAATCTCACTGTAAATCTTGCAATGTTTACAGAATAAGTATTACTACAAACTGTCATCTACCATTTTGGGATTTTCTACTTGAATCGTTATTGTCAAACAATCTAGAGATAAAATACCTTTATCACGTGTAATATGCAGCACACTAATCTGTATGCCAATTGTTATGATGAATTTCTGCAAATGAAGTACAGTTCTTGACATTGAAACTTCTCAGAAAAGAACATGAACAGAATCAATAAAAACAGGAAATTTATTTCTTCTAATATTGCTCCAAAACTTAAATTAGAAAAATATTTCTGTAGCATTAAAAATTTTAATTTTCTAGGATTATGAAGAATTCACACTTCTAATGAGATGTTCCTTACTACTTTCTAATACTTGATTACTTGGCATTATCAAGAAAATTAAATACCATGTGTAACAGTAGCCAATGAATTTCATTGCAGAAAAGATTAGCTTATTGATCTAAACTCACATGCTTAAGTTGGTTGAAGCAGGAATGTAATTTCTCAGACATTTTTCATTGAAATGTGTATCACAGAAGGATCAGATGAGACAATGATATCTTACTTCATCAATACAAATGATAAAAATACAAAACCTTTTCATTTATATTTTTCAATCTGAAAAATGGATTTTCTCTATAAATATAATTGAAACTTCTAAATCATAAAGAGCGTTATATCCACTCACTGGTGCCTACTTAAATTACTGTGATCTTCACTACATTTTAAGAGTACTGCATTACACATTTAAATTTAAGCTCTTCCACCATTAATTAAATATTACTATGAAAAATAAATCACAAAAAGTATGAAGATGAAAAAGAAAAAAAGAAGAAAAAAGAAGATTAAATGAATATTTGTTATAACTAATATTAAATAAACCTAAAAGAGGTTACGGGAAACCAATTTTATTTCCAAATATTTATTTCTGGAATTATTATCAGTTTCAATCACATATTTATTCATTATGAACATGTGAGTGCCTTGCAGTCACTACTTGTTTGCAGGCTTGTGCCTTTTTCAATGTCTGCTGATGTCTCATTGTCCCGGGGCTGCTGGGGGGGCTCCCAAAGGCTGTAGACTTAAACCTAGTGTTCCATCTTCCACTTTTTAGTACCATTTGACACATTTGTATATTTCAAATCAATCAAGGGTAAATGAATACATTGCTCTATCAGTGACTGGAATGTTATTTCTTGGTTCCTGAGTAGCAAACATGGCTGGACTGGGAATTTTGGCAAATGCTAGAATGGCTGGTGTTCTTTGGGGCCGGTACTTGTAGCTTTTTTAGTTTTTCATGAGTAATTTTGTTCATCAGAAAATAATTTATAATAATTATCGACATTTTCATGCTTTTCTGTGTTTCACTTTTCCATTACATAAATTTTGTCATAAACAATCTGTCAAAAAACCTCTTTTCATATTACTGACCAGGAACTTAATTTTAAGTTTTCATATGTCTTTGTTCTGTGATTAATTAATAATCTTTGAAATACTGAAAGTCATTAAAACCTTTTTATTATAATAACTTATTTTTGATATTTAGATTGCACTGCAAAAGCTAGGGCCTTATACTTCTCAGTGTGGCCCTGGTAGTGCACACAAGTATGCATATGCGGGTGCCCAAGGTGTTGATATTTTCATTTATTTTTTTTCTCCAAACTGATATTAGCTGATATTTTTATTAATTTTCCACACCCTATATAAATATTATAAACATTTTAAAAATGTTGTATTAATATTTAGATAGGCATTACAACTTTCAAAATTTTAATGGAGACTCTAAATGAAATGTTAAAATGAAATATTTAAATAATAAAATTATTAGGTATCAGTTTTCATGAATTTGTGAACGGGGATCAATGTATACCATATCATTTTCAGCACATGAATAAGAGCAATTTCATTACTTTTGGCCAAAGTGTGCACTTTTGGGCGAGAGAAATTACTGATGATTTTTATGTTACTGTTCCATCACTATAAAGTGATTTTGAAATTTGTAGTCAAAAATAATTAAGCATTTTATATTTTTTTTAAATTCTAAGAAAGTACCAACCTTTTAAATTAAATGAGTATTATTAAGATTTTTTCTTAAGAGTATTTTAACATTCATCCAAATTGATGCATTGATTTGGCTGATCTATTAATGAAATTAATTTAATTGCCTTTAAATACAATACAATTTTCAATTAATTTCTTAAAATCTGGGCCACTTTATTACTAAAATCTTATTAATTTAACAAATTTGATTGTATTAAATATGTTCATCAGATATCTTTTAAAACATGTGATATGAGAATGATAACTGAACTGTTCTTCCACAGTAACATGATTATTTAAATTGTTAGTGTACTTAAAAAATGCTAATGGTAAATATTGTATTGCATCAATTTTAAATTTATAAATGAAACTTCAGTGATTATCCTTATTTAATAAGCAATTATCCATCGTAACAGTTAATTAAAACTAATATCTTTAATAACTTAAGTATTTTTGAATTGATTTTGACTTTCCTAATGACCAATTTATTTCAAACCTTATTCATCCAGCCTGTTTCCACTCATCCACTGAAATGACTATGATAGAATATATACTTCTCACACTGAATGGTTGCCAAAAAGATGAAAGCTAATGTATTTTTTTCCTGTCCTATGATATCATTCTTTGAGTTAATGCATTAAAATCATTGTCAGAAAAGGCAAACTGTTTTATAGAATTAATCTGTCTGAAAGCATAATACATACAGAAAGCTTTTCCATTTTCTTACAACCAAATTAATTTTTTCCATATTTCAGAATACTAACAATAATTTAAGAATTCTATCATGCATTCAAGATCTTTTTATTACAACTAAATTAACAATTACATTTTTTTAAAAATAACTCAACGAGAATTCTTTCTTAACCATTCTTGTCATCAACTTATTATTCTTGAAAATGTTTCTGATCATTAAATAAGAGTTTCATACTACTTGTTTTTCTTTATTTTACTAAAAGTAACAAGTAAGTAAATGAGCATTAGAAGACATTTCTAGTGAAACAAAGTTTCATATGCAAATGCAGGATGTAGTTGGAGCTTCAACTGTACATCAAATAGTTATTAATAATCTCAATAGTTTAACAGTAATTATGTGGTACTTCTTTGCTCTTCATATAAGTACAAAAACACTGATTCAATCCCTATTCTCAAAGATCTTTTGTCATGAGCCAGGTCATGAATCAAGCCATTAGCCATTCTAAATAAAGAAAATACAAGTAAAACAAGTAAGAATGTGACATTTGTAAAAATCTACCAATTACAGTGCTCTAAAAGTAAACTTTACATATAGCCTCCTTTATCAGTATGGAAAATACTTCAGTGCAGAAAATTCAAAAATGATCTAACTTACAAAAAATTTGAGTAACTTTAGAAGACCCAAATATAAGAATCTTTGCAAGTGCATTAAAAATAGTTTAAAAATTATTTATACTAAACAACTGCTGATCCAATATATCAAATTGGGAAACTTGTATAAAATTTCAAGGTGTCATACAATATTTGAGATAAAATTCCCCTTCCTAGACAAACTGAGTGAAAAAATCCCCATGTTTTGAAACTGGACATGAATGTTTGTTGGTATCTACTGCACATTACACTAAAAATCCTGAAACGGCGGAGGGGGGTGAGCCGGATGTGAGGGGGCCGTTTAAAAGTGTTTTTTCTACATTTTAGTGTGTGCATATATCACCATAACTATCAGTCCTACCGAAACTGCTCTATACAAAATTAAAGCAGACCAAATTTCATACAAAAAAACCTCTATATGATTTTGTTGCAAAATTAACCCTTTCAAAATTATAGGTTCTTAGAACTCTCTCTCTAGAAAAGTTCTTGTATTTATTTACACATTTTCTGAAGATATCTTCCTTATAAAAATCTTAAATGTTTAATGCATGGAAGTAATTTTATTTTTGTTCAACATTAACAACATGCATTTGTATACTTTGTGCAAAAAGCATGAACATTTTACACCTTACCAAATCTTATTTTGTATATTACTTGCGAGTATCGGAAGTTATTGGGTCCGAGATGACTCACATACGAAAACTTATGATTCATAGTTGATTTCACAAGGATCGAGTATAAATATTTGATTGAAGATTGTGTACACCGTCAATTACATTCAACAATACACGATTACAAATTCGTAAATGGAATAATCTCGTTTACTTAGTACATTGCCAATTACGAAGGTCACACTCAATGTTTGATGAGGGGATCCAATGATTACCGAATTGGGGAAAGTCCCAATATTTCTATTATTCGGATGTTATGGTCAGGAAACGTGTAGCAGTAAAAATGTATCCCGAAATTATTGAATTTCGGTCCTAAACAGTGTCAAATGGACATTTCTTTGGAGATGCTCAATGAATCAACGATCCAAAATTGCTCAAATGGGTCATTACTGCTGAAGAAACACGATTGTGTTTATGCATATGACGTTGAAACGACTCATTCGTACGAATGAAAAACTTGCTTAAGAGCCAAGACCAAAAAAGCATGTCAACTTCGATTGAATTTGAAGATTCTGCTCACTGTTTTCATGGATTTCAACGGCGTAGAGTATCATGAGTTCTTACCATAACGTCGTGGAGTCAATACTCCATGCCGTGTGCGTGAAGCACTCCGGAGAAAAAAGACCGGATTTGTGGCGAAACAGTTCATGGCAGTTGCATCACGATAATGCATATGCTCACACTTCACAGCTTGTTCGTCAATTTTTAGCCAAGAACCACATCATTATGATGCCTCAGCCTCCGAACTCGCCAAATATGGCGCCCTATGGCTTCGTCCTATTCCCAAAGCCTAAAAAATCCTCGAAAAGGTTTTGTCAACATTGAAGAAATAAAAGCAGAATCGCTGAAGGAGCTAAACGCCTTACCGATAAATTGCGTATCAAGAACTTTTCAACTTTGAAGACTAGAAAAACACTGGCAAAAATGTGTTACATCTCAAGGGGACTATTTTGAAGAGGACAAAACCAATATTGATGAATAAATAATTGTTTTAGGAAAAACTAAGTTTCCGCGTAGTTATTCTTCGTAAGATGAGATTTGATACTAGAGAAGGCTTGAGATTATCCGAGTCCCGATTAACCGAGACTGGAGGAAAAGCAACAGAATAATTCATTCCAAAACGGTCGACGCCTTTGGTGATTTTTCGGAGTAAACGGGCTTTCCCCATTTCCGCAATCATTGGATCCCCTCCTCAAACATTCAGTATGTTCTTCATTGACACTGTTTTAGTTGATTCTCTATGTGCGCGGTAAACGCGTGTATTTCATTTACGATATTTGTTCTCGTATGTTGTCTAATGTAATTTCAATGTTGACAGTATACACTATCCTTATCAAATAAACTATAGCGAATAGGTTTTCGTACCCGAAGTAATCACGGACACAATAACCTTGGATACTGGCAAATATGTACAAAATAAGATTTGATAAGATGTAAAATGTTAATGTTTTTGCACAAAATATACAGGTTGTTGATGAATGTTGACAAAAATAAAATTACTTTCGTGCATTGAATATACAGTAAAACCTGTCTTAGGCGGAACCTCTGCAAGACGGAAACATGCCATCCCGGACAAAAATCTCAGAACGGAACGATTTTATAAGCGAATGGTGGAAATTTGGTGGAAAATTATTTTAAATGTCCGGCATTATCTTTGGAATGGCCTGATTCGAAGGGTCACGCCATGAGACAATAGAGTGAATGACAAATTTTTCCTCTTATATCTGCTGTCAGGGAATCTTATGGCCAACTCTGCAACTCCAACTGCTGCAAATTTCTCACGCTTTGATGTGATGTACTTTGATTTGTTGGTGTGTTTCGCGACTTCCTCGATGTCCCTCCGAATCCTTTTGTTGGTTGACCGCACCCTGTCCAATTCTCAAAAGTGTCACCACGTTCCCTTCAGCCGACAACGGAATTCCGGGAATTCTGTCTTGTCATTCTAGCGTAGCATGTTCTTCATATGCCAAATTTATGGGTAAAATGCGGAATAAATGCTTGTCTTATATTTTCCGTGTGTTTTGCTGTTAATTCTTTTATTTCATACAATATTTTCATTAATAAATTATGCTTTATTTTCGTTATTTTGTTTCACTAGCAAAATTATATCGAAAATACTGTACTTAGGAAGGTCACTCCAAAAGTTTTGAGAATGAGCAACAATGAGTTACTCAGCAACAATGAAACTATTTCCATTGTTAGGTGGAACTTTTAGTAAGAATCTCACGTAAGTTTCAACATGCTCGGGTAATTTATTAACTTAGAAGGGCTATTTGTGTTCTATTAGTTGTTATTCCTCTGCCGGTAACGATGAACCTAAAGAGAGCGCATTTCAGAGCTACGATTTTGTTTGGCTTAGATACGAAATCATGCCTCGAGAGATTACAGCGTGCGTTTGGCAATGGTTGCCGTTCACAAGCCACTGTCAATCGATGGATTGCCGAATTCAAGAGGGGAAGGGACTATCTGGAAGATGAAGACAGTTCTGGCAGGCCCAACGCAGCAACAACGGATGAAAATATGCTGAAAGTGGAACATTTGCTAAGGGAAGACCCTCATTGTACATATGCTCAGATTCAGGAAGCTATAAATATTGGATCAGCAGCAGTGAGACAGATCCTGAAAGAAAAGCTTCACGTTAGGAAGCTGTGCTGTCGCTGGATCCCTCACAATCTGTTAAATGAACAAAAAAGGGCGCGAGTAGATTGGTGTCGTGAGGCCCTGGATAAGTTCAATGGAGGAAGATCAAAAAAAATTTTTAACATCGTGACGGGTGATGAAAGCTGGATTTATCAATTTGATTCAGAAATGAAATGGCAGTCATCAGTGTGGGTCTTCCCAGATGAAAATCCTCCAACGAAAGTGAGAAAACCCAGAAGCATTGGCAAAATGATGATTTGTTCTTTCTTCTCTGCCAGTGGCCATATTGTGACAGTGCCACTCGAGGAACAAAAGACAGTCACTGCAAGATGGTACACTACAATTTGCTTGCCCAGATTGTTTGAAGAGCTGAGAAAGAACCGTCCAAACTCAGGTTTGCGTGGAATCCTGCTCCACCATGACAACGCCTCATCCCACACAGCCAGAGCAAACAACTGAATTTCTGACAGAATCAAGGGTTAAAACACTGTCTCATCCACCCTACAGTCCAGATCTGGCCCCGTGTGACTTTTTTCTTTTCCCTTATATGAAAGAAAAAAATCGAGGTCATCGTTTCGAGGCAGCTCAGGCTGCAGTAACTGCATATGAAGATCAGATTCGTAGTATCTCTAAAGAAGTGTAGCGATCGTCATTTGATATTTGGTTTAATCGGATGAAACGTTGCATAGTGTGTGGTGGAGAGTACTTCGAGAAGATGTGAAGGTAAGAACTAGTTATCTCGATTTTAAATATAGTATTCTCAAAACTTTTGGAGTGACCCTCGTTAGGACAGGTTTTACTGCATTATAACTTCAATTTTGTAAGGGAGATGTCTACAAAAAAAGCCTTGTAATTAAAATCAATAATTTTTCAATTATATTTTGTGTATATTCCGGAAAACAATACTATTGCTGCGCGTAACTGCTATCGAGATTTAAATACCATTCATAGAAATCACTAAGGGTTAAGACATTAATATACGGGCTAAAAATGTGCGCGATACACTTGAATGTTAAGACGGTTCACTACGTGTTGTCTAAGCTATCCGGGATGAGCCGTGTCTCGTCCCGGATAGCCTAGACCAGGGTTGTCTAACTCGCAAGGCCTCAAGGGCCACAACTAAATTCTTTAATATGGTTGCGGGCCATATACTCGGGCGATCCAAACCTGACTTCCCCGTAATGTTTATCACGGCACTTTGCCCGGCTGCTTTGATACCGGGAGGGGGGCGGAACAATAGGTGATATCAGGCCATGTCACGCATAATGCCGTGAAACACATTGGGATGATTTTGAATTTCTGAATTCACTAAAAAATCCTTAAATCTAAACTTCACCTATTACATTACACACCAACTTTTACATTAAAGAGGGTGTTGACCCCAGCAGGGCGCGTGCTCTAGGGGCACAATGTTCTCGCCCGACATGGTTGCACAAGACTTTCACTTTTGACTAATAACCTTTAGCGGCCACAATAAATGGTAGCGCGGGCCGCATGTGGGCCGCGGGCCGCCAATTGGAGAACTATGGCGTAGACAACCGGCCTAGGCAACTCCGCGGAAGCCTAAGTCTATGTTCACTACGTATTTGTATTCATCGAAGTGCGCGGCCTTAAACCAGAGGGGAGAACATTTCTGGCCTGCTTATCCATTTATTTATCAATTTTTATTATGGTAGTTGTACATGTACAAGCATTTTCAGTCTACTTTTTAACTGTAATTTTGAGCGGTTGTGAGGGATGGACTCTGAGTTGGATACATATTGTAAGACTCGCATACATCATATTTGAAATATGCATACGTATACATAACGATTGAAAATGTATATGTGACACAACAACAACAATAGTAATAATAATAATAATAATAATAATAATAATAATAATAATAATAATAATAATAATAATAAATACGATTTAAGGCATTTTCTGACATTTGTAGATTTTTTCAGCCGATTTTGGATTTTTTGACGAATTTTAGGCATTTCTATGGGAGATTGACTCTGAATTGTTCACCTTTCAGTGTGTGATGTAGACGTTCGTTTGTCGTAAGTTATTTGTGATACGACGCCTAAAAACGAGGCGATATGGGCGGTCGTTTAAAAATAACAGACAGAATGATTACGAATAAGATTTATTATTCTCAGATCCACCAGAAGAGGTTTTCTGTAATTTTGTTGTAAGATCCATGAGTAGACTTATTGATAAATCTGCTTTAGGTGCGAATTACTGACTACTCAAACAACATAGATCACACGCACAGAATTGTCTGGTCATGAAGAGTAAAACAGGCGAAAAAGAAGCCATTTTTAGGTAATAGTGTTCTGACGTTGGAGTAAGGGTGGTAGAGGAAGTTATAGAAAGAAAATAGTAAAAATATTTAAAATGTGGCTACTAATGTTATTTAAGTACTGTAAAATCTGTATTTTTTAAGTCTTCAACTTTCAATGTTTTCTAAAATGTTCTTTTTCTTGCATTTATTTGTTAAACGGAGAATTTTGAAATATTTATCAGGAATGAATGGTTACTATCTATTAAATTATCAATATTATTGAATGGAAGATTTATCTAAAATTAATTTCCACATCTGACGTTTTCCTTTAATCTACAAGAACATTTTATATTAATTTGTTGTTCTTCATAAGCAGATGTTTCACAACATTCGCTCAGTTTTCATATATTTATTGTTTATTGTTTATCATTTTGTTTTAGTCTATTTTATTCCTCTTTCTTTTAAAACGGTCTTAATTTTACAGTTGTAGACTCGACTGAAGATAGGAACAGTTGTTTTGGAAATCTTGCTTTGCGATTAAATGTTTAATAATTTGTTAATAGAAGGTTTATAATAGAAGGTTTGATTTTTTGTGGTTTGATTATTTCACTCTATTCATTATTAAAACGAACAGGTGTTCGTAACGTTACAAAGGCTATATTCTAAAGTTTCCTCACGTTTTTTCTCCTATGTCGTCCGTTACACAGGTGTACAATTTTGAAATTTCTCAATTTTTTGAAATATTTAAGAAATGTTCACGAAATTAATTATTGTGTATTTAACGTCAAAAATAGTTTTGGTCCTCTTTCTTTTAATTCTGGGATTCCTACCGTAATCCATATAGAAGTTGAGTTTTGAATACAGAAGACAATGAGCTTTTTTGGCAAGAAATGATAACAATATATTCGCTCCGATGAATAAAAAGTACTTGAAAGGGTAATCAAATCATAGATTTGGGCTCTTAACCCTCATCGTGCTCTTCGTGAAGGAATAGACTTTCTGTCGCGACAACACGCGGAGAGCGATATTTTGAATAACTATTTTTCCCACTGAACTTTAAAAGAAGTGCAGAGACAGTGAAGTTACATTTACGCCCAAAAGGAAATCTAGGGGCCATCTGAGCATTTGCTCAAAGGCTCTAGGAAACTGGAGGGAAAACATGACCGAAATGGGGGCATTGATCCAGAAGCTGAGGCACAATACTTGTTACAAAATCTATATTAATTCCCTTTCTGAAGCTCGGTATAGTCTAATTGTTTAGAAACAGTTATCCAGCAGAAAAAAAAATTGTCTTGGGACTGAAACTTGTGTATCGGTTTCAATCGTTTAATGTCATCTGGAAATGTGTTGTAAAATAATGTGTATGTGTTGCATGTGGCTTTTTGTAGTGAGCTGTTTGTACTGACACCTGATGAATGTCATTTCTTCGTCGAGTGTTATAATTATAGACATCGGTGTTTGCTGGAAATATATTATTTTTGACAAAAACCACCGATTCGTAAAACAAGAGACAAGGCTCCCTGATCGCATGATTGCGATAGCATTATTTTCGCATGTTAGTCCGCGTCAGTTGGAAATGAACATACTAACTGAACAAAATCATTAGTTCACAGATAATGCGTGCGTCTGTATCCTAACATTTTTAGAAAAATCAGGAAGTGTTACGAAGTGTACGGTGGCGGTTTTACCATTATGTCCTCACTTCTAGACAATAGACGCAGTTACAATAAAATACTGCTCTGTACATTTCTGATAATTTTATGAAAATCAAATGGCATGTTGAGTGCAGCTGAAAAAACAACTAAGCCAACTCTTAATAGAACGAGACATTGTCACAAAAATGTCACACATGCCGCAACTTTTCACGATTCGTTCACTGGATCTGGACTAAATTAAAAAGAATGCCGTTGGTCTGCCGATGAGAAAGCGAGAAACATGAGAGCTAGGGACCCTTTTCCCTTGCAAAGTAGATATTTATGCCACATCTTAAACTAGTAAGCATATTGCATTAATTACTGTGATCCAAAATAACTTGGTCTGCTACCTGTTCACAGGCACACTGCCAGTCTACTGGGAGATTTACGTCAAAATAAAATAATTTTTAAATGATATCGTTATGTTATAAAAGTGAAATTGAAGTTAATGACACTCAACGTAAGAGAAAGCTGGTAAGCCACTGATCCGACATCACTTGGTAGGGATATCATACATTAGCGGGAAGTTGGAGCAGCAGGGAAGTCAACCCGGAGACTATATATTATAATCGATATATGGCAAACCAACAGCAAATACACGCATATTTAATACGTAAAGCAAGAATTCGTCTACAATCGTCTACATCTACGTTACGGCGGTACAAGGATGTTCTGGCCAAAAGCCCAGAAA